>OY725347.1:6710000-6885020 GCA_963243735.1 Neocrepidodera transversa | reverse complement strand
GAAATGAGCAAATAACAAAAAAATGGGAATATAAATCAAGTGATGAAATGAACAAAAGAAGATGAAAGTTAAACAATAAAATTATTTAAAACAACACTACAAATTTAAAACAAACTGTCAACTTATTAAATTGGCCATCATGGATGATAAAAACGAATGTACTAGGAAAGGAGGAAATTTCAGCATAACTCCTCGGATAAGTCCTACAAAAGAGATCATTGCCCGTATAGAAGCCGGAATTGGAAAACTACATAATAATGTCAAGGAAAAAGTATGAAGTGAATCTGCAAGAGATTTAGATGAACAAAAGAAGATGAAAGTTAAACAAAAAAAATAATGTAAAATTTTTCTACAGAATGAGAAACTAAAGAAAGAAAATTAGAAAAGGATTAAGTTAAAACTCAATAAATTCTAGGACAAAAAACAACTCAACAAATTTAAAACTGTCAACTTATTAAATTGGCCATTCATTAATGATAAAACGAATGTATTAGTCAAATGAGAAAATTTCAATATAACTCCTCGGACAAGTCCTACAGAAGGGGATCATTGCCCATATAGAAGCCGGAATTGGAAAACTACCTAATAATGTCAAGGAAGAGGTATGAAGTGAATCTGCAAAAGATGAAATGAACAAAAGAAGATGAAAAATAAACAAAAAAAATAATGTAAAATTTTTCTTCAGAATGAGAAAATTAAAGAAAGAAATAAGAAAGGAATCAGTTAAATGCAATGAGAGATAAAAAAGAAAACTCAACAAATTCCAGACAAAACAACTCTACAAATTTAAAACAAACTGTCATCAACTTTTTAAAATGGCCATTCATTGATGATAAAACGAATGTACTAGCCAAAGGATCAAATTTCAGTATAACTCCTCGGACAAGTCCTACAAAAGAGATCCATTGCCCATATAGAAGCCGGAATTTCTAAAACTACCTAATATGTCAAAGAAGAGGTATGAAGTGAATCTTCAAGAGATGAAATGAACAAAAAAAGATGAAAGTTAAACAAAAAAAATAATGTAAAATTTTTCTACAGAATGAGAAATTAGAGAAAGAAATAAGAAAAGGAATAAGTTAAATCCGATGAGAGATTAAAAAGAAAATTAAATATAATCCAGACAAAATATCTCAAAAGATTTAAAATAAACCGGCATCAACTTATTAAATTGGCCACTCATTGATGATAAAACGAATGTACATGCCAAAGTAGAAATTTTAGCATAACTCCTCGGACAAGTCCTACAGAAGAGATCTTGCCCATATAGAAGCCGGAATTCGAAAACTACCTAATAATCTCAAGGAAGACGTATGAAGTGAATCTGCAAGAATTATAAGAAAAGCCAACCAACAAAAAGAAATATTTTAAGAGGCGAGAAGGCTACCATAAAAAGTGTAAAATAAGGACCAGACATAAATAAGCTCAATGATCTGGTCAATTATGACAGAAAATTACCACAAGATCCAACAGAGAAGAAAAATTACCAAACTGATAAAAACAATCTGCATTACCACAAGAGATAAAGAAGAATATATAGTACTGAAGGTCTACTAGCTAGACTATAAGTATTACCAAAAATTTACCAAGATACTGGACCTTGCAGACCAATATCAAGTGCCATAGCATCAAAAACTTACAACCTTGACAAGCATCTGGCGGAAATTCGGCAAATACACGAGGGCAAATCAACATCATACGTCCGAGATTTTACGCACTTCATCGAATACTTAAAGAATATCCCAGTCAGATTTAACGTCATCTCATTATTTATAAATGTGCCATTCGATGAAGTGGTCAGCTACATACGGGAAATTTTTACATAATACATTAATCTTGTCCTACACTCGTTTACAACAATATATTTTTAGTGGAACTAAACATTCTACGAACAAATTGATGGAGTCGCCATGGGAAGCTCACTCAGTCCAGTTGTGGAAACTTTTTACCTGGAAGCATTGGGTGTGGTACGTAGGTGACACATTTGTAGTCTGGAGTCATTAAACAGAAGATTTGCAGAATTTTCCAAACCGTCTAAACAGTTTTCATCCTAAAGCACATTTTATAAAAGAAACCCTACAAATTACATTCCTACATATAATAGTTAGTGGACACCTGACAACAGTGCTACAAGCCAACCAATACAGCAAAGAAGTCATAACTCCTGCTACGCGTCCAAGGAAGAATAAAAGAAATCCTGGTAAAGAACAATACCAAGGAACTGTCAATCTACCATACATAGAAGGTGCCTCTATCCGGATTGGAAAAATGTTAAAGAAAAAGTTGTGAAAATCGCAATAAATCGTAAAAAATTCGTAAAAATTGAAGAAAAATTTGAAGAAATTGGAAAAAAATTTAGAGAAAGTCGAAAAAATCGAAGAAAATTGGAAAAATTTTGAAAAAATCGGAAAAAACTGAAAACAAGCTGGAAATATTTAATAGTCGAGAAAATCGCAAAAATTGAAAAACTGGAAAAAATTTTAAAAAAAGGGAAAAACGGGAAATGTCGAAAACATCGAAATAAATTGAAAAAAAGGTTAAAAATAGGCAATAACTGGAAAAATTTGAAAAAACGCTTCATATTTAAAGCAGTCAAGAAAACCGCAAAAGAACGTTGAATAAAAAACCAAAAATATTTAAAATAGTCGAGAAAATAGCAAGGAATCGAAATAAATTGCAAAAAAACTGAAAAATCGAAAAATATTAGAACAAGTCGAAAAAATCGAAAAAAATAGTAAAAAATTAGAAAAATGCAAAAATTTGAAAAAAATTGTAAATAATTAGGAAAAAATTGAAAAAATTGCAGAAAACCGTAAAAACCGTAAAAAATCCAAGGGAATTCGAAAAACTTTGACAAAACAGGAAAAAACTGGAAAAAAGTGAAAATACTTAACCAAGTCGAGAAAATCGCAAAAAAATGAATAACTGGAAAAAGAGAGAAAAATTGTACAAAGTTAAATAGGAAAAATAGGAAACAACAGGAAAAATTTGAAAAACAACAAAAATTTGTAAAACGGGAAGAAAGTGGAACAAAATTGAAAAAAAACCGAAAATATTTCAAAAAGTCTAAAAAATAACAAAGAATCGAAATCGAAAAAACTGGAAAATATATGGAAAAGTCAAAAAAATCGCAAAAATCGTACAAAAGGTAAAGTGATCTTCCATCTGGAAATGCTCTTAATCGTCTCAGGTTACCCGAAAATGGATATTTCTGTTTTTATCTCGAAAATTTTTTTAGCTCGTTCACAATACTTTCCCTTCTCGGAGAAAGTAAAATTCTTCGAAATTTTTAAAAATGGAAGTGACATTTAGACAGAAAAAATTAAATATGCTGAATAAAACAATTTAAAACAAACAAAATATAATATTTAACGAAAATAAATATCTGAATTATATAAAATAAATTGTTATAGCATTTGTTTTAAAATTTTTTTTAACTATATTTGATTTTGTTTCTTTTGGTTGTGATTAGATTTTTCGATTAATAATCATATAACATTTTATCGGTACATAAAGTTTATTGACGAAAGATATTCCCAACTATATCGAAATAATCTTGCGTTTGATTCGTGACGCGACGGTTAATATTGAATTAATAGCATGTAGAGTATTCTCGTCAAAAGCATATTAGAATTTTAAATGTCAATTTTGTAGCTGTTTCATGTGCCAATCAGCAATTTGCAGCCAACTATCTACATCGCATATTGAATAACATCATTACGGAAATATAATTAGGACTAGCAAATCGGTTCATCCATTTGCATTGTCAGAGCTTATGGCGTTTACATGTAAAATGGTCATCGGTGATGTCTACGAAAAATAGACTGTATTATATTTTATAAAATTAAATTTGTATTCGTTCAATAAACAGTTTTAAAAGCTTAGGTTATTATTTATAATAATAATTATAAAGTTGGAATCATAAGAAAAATTTAATTTTTTGAAAAAAAGTTGTTTTTCACAAAAATATTTGCATAGGTGAAACCTAAAATACGATCATTAGATAATTTTTTTTTAATCGTTAATGTAAATTTTGTGCAACAAAAAATAACATTATTTTTGACAAGATCAAATACTAAATATAAATATACAAAAAATGTTTTTAGATTGAAAAATACAACTAAAATTTTAGGTTATTGTATAGAAAATTGTGAAAAAAATAATAAAACAAATTTGAATACAAATCTAAATCTGAATAGTTATGACTAAAAAACTTTGATATATGGGGATTATAATATAAATGAAACAATAAAAGCCAAAAAATAGTGTCAAGCAAACTAAAAATCAATAAGCCTTAAGGGTGTTTTAAAAGTCTGGAAACGGTCCTGCCTGTTTCAAGCGGTCTTTTAACTACTAAAGATAAATGGTCCCAAATTCGGGAATTAGTAAGAATGTGTCTTTTTTCACATTTTTATGCGCTTAAAATTCAAAAACATTCATTTGTTTTTGTTACAGGAGGCTATTTTGAATTATTTTTAAACCAAATATGATGGTAAGACGTTTCCCGTATAGGAAAAAGTGCTATAATATTTAAATAAAAATAAAAATAGAAAGTGTTCATGATTATTCGATAAATAAATAATATATTTGTTTATATGTATATTATAATATTTATATATTAAAATAAATAGTTTTTGATAAACTTTTAAATTACTAATTATTATCTTACCCAGTAGAGCCTTTAATATTTCAAACTTGCATACCTGAAACAAAAAAAATATATTTTAACATAACAATTTTATTCTATACATATATGATTTTAAAATTAATTAAAAAATTATTTTTTATACTCATCAGTTAAGCCTACGTTTAATAATTGTAATATACAAAAATGGTTAAAATAAAAGTTGTAATAATATATTCAAAAAATCTTCTTAATATGAGTTGGTTTATTTACTGTTTAAAATGTATATAAAAAACCGGCAAAAATTTTCCCGGACCCCTTTCGTTCCGGAAAAGTTCGTTGCTAAGGAATGGGCTAAAATACTAGATTAGCGTATATTGGGGTCTTAATTTGCTCCTAGAAAGTAGGCATTCTAAAGTGATTTCAGAAAAAGATAATTTGCAAATTTAATTATAGATTCAAACTCTATTGCGAATTTGTATTAGGAAATGAGGGAAAATTCATGGCTTCATCTAATAGACCTTTGAAAACGACAAGACAATCGTCAACGTAACAAGCATAGAAAAATATTTTAGGTTGATATCTATAAGTTTCTCAAAATTCTTCTTAAAATTTTTGGTATATGCATTTTACCAATTTTCTTGAAGTATTGATTTTGTTAATATTTAAACGGTTTTATTGAACATATTTACATGATAATTTTAATATAAATGCCACAATTTCTCATGAATCACCAAGATTAAAAAATATTGCCTGAAAAATGATAGGTTAGCAGACAATGGAATCAAAAATGTTGCCTGTCCTGGATATTTTTTTTCTTAGGCACTGGACCGAGTGTATGTTTGGCGAAATTCTAGCGAAATAGAAGCAAAGAAAATCGGGAATTGAGATGCATAGGTAAGATAAGGTTCAATGTGAGTGAAGCGTTTGCTCGCCCCTCCACTGCGACCAACAGAGGCCTATTATTGCTCACCCCTATGGGCTATATTTCACCATACAATCCACACCTTCTTACGAAGTCTGTGGTTGATTTAGGTGAAGCTTCCTTGATGTCCGGTAGGCTCCAGCTGTACAAAACCAAACGTACGAAGCCTATTCATTTCCAGGTCAGGGCAGGAGCATAAAATATGCACCGCCGTTTCGTCTTCCACACTGCAGAAGTAACAGTCTGATGTTTGACTCAGACCTAGCTTCTTCAGATAGTACCGCAGACGACAGTGCCCTGTAAGAAGTCCAATTAGGATGCGTAGATCACTTCTACTTCATTCTAGGATCTGCGATAGGGTGCTACCTGAGGGTTTAAGTATAAACGCCTTAGAGTGAGCTAACCCAGGAATATCTTTTCAGTGCTGGAGAGTTTTCCTCTCGGCCCATTTCCAGATAGTGTCTTTGGCACTGCTTTTGGCTATGCTGAAAAATGGTTCCGGTCCAATGAACTCGGATTCTGCACCTCTTTTTGCAAGGGTGTCGGCTTTCTCATTGCCCTCCATCACTTCATGCCCAGGTACCCAGAGTACGGTTACTCTATTACTGGCAGCAATGCGATCCAGTGGTTCGATGCAGTTCCACACTAGCTTCGAGTCCAGCCGGTTGGAGCTCAGTGCTTTTAAAGCTGCCTGGCTACAATAAATAAATAGAAATCCGGTTGACGGAAACATTCGTAAAACCCGATGGCTACATTAGATAAAATGGAGAAAAAACCTTAGACTTACTTCTGTAAACTTATTTTCCAGAATCCATAGTAGTTACTCCTGAAAGCACAAACCAAACCAACCTGATTGGGTTCCATAACAGAGCAAAACAGGAAGACTGGGAGCTAGTTAAGAAAGTGGTAACTCATGGTGGAAAAAAAGGGGCTGTCAACTGGTTTGACAGCTACAAATCAGCAGGACCTCATTGCAACAACCATATGCGGCTTATGCAGAGCCAGTTTGGCAACGTCGAAATCTTAAAGCGAAATAAAAGCGGTCTTTATATCTAAGCCTGGCACAGGTCATACAGACCGATTAGTCTTTCATCATTTATGATAAAAGTGACAGAAAAACTGGTTGAAAAGCACATCAGGGAAAAGACCTTAAAAGAGAAGCCACTCGAATAAAACGAGCGTGATTATCAACCTGGAAAATTCTATGAATCAGCTTTACACCAACTGGTGTCCAAAGTAGGAAATCGCTCTTGTTGTTTTCATCGATATAGAAGGAACCTTGGATTATACTTCATTTAAATCTCTAGTCAGAGCAGCAGGGCAGCAAGCGATAAATTATACCATCTTTAGATGGATCACTTACATGCTAACCCTCAGGAAAATACCGGAGAAACTACACTAAAAGTGAATGCAGGAAATGGCTGTCCACAGGAAGGAGTACTTTTACCTCTCCTGTGGAATATAGTCGTAGCAAACTCTTAATGAAACTCAACGAACTAGGTTACCTCTCTCAGGGCTACGCGAATGACATAAACGTAGTAATCAAGGGCGGATTCCCTATGACGGTATATAACCTCATACGGGATGCTTTGAGGACTATTAAAGAATGGTATAAAAAGGAGAAACTTCATGTAAACCCCTCTAAAACAGCACTCATTCCTTATCCAAGAAAAAGAAATCTGAAGGACCTTAAAGCCCCCATACTTTTCCAACAAACTTTGAATTTTGGTAAGGAGGTGTTATCCTGGATATTAAGCTAATCTGGAACTAATATATACAAAAGATACCACTGATGTCACTAAAGAGAGCGATTTGGAAAACATGGGGACTAAAACAGTCAGTCGAGCATTGGTTGGACACTGCAGTTATGAGACCCATGATAGTATATGGCGAACTAGTATGGTGGCCAAAAATAACCAAACTAAAACAATTCCGAAGCTTAAACACAGTAAGCTAATGGTAAAACAGTCTTAACTAATACTCACTGAATAAATCCTAAAAATAAACAGTAAACATTGTAGCCAGGGAAAACACCTTTACACAATGGGTATCTTCCAAGAGGATCCTATATGCAGATTGTGTGATGAGGAGGATAAAACAGGCAACCACGAAATATTCGAATGTGAGGATTGGCTCTGGTGGAGATATAGACAGGCTCTTAAAACTTAATAAGGTCACTAATCCCTTTACAGACTTTTAGATGAACAGGACAATACAATAAACTGATGGCTGCAGTGTTGGGGTACTCAACCCGGTCTATTCTTATGCACCCAAACCAACCAACCTTCCGTTGAACAAAAATGATTTTTATTTGTTACCTACCAAGCATAATGAAAAATTAAAGTGCAACTCAATACTAAAAATACATTAACCTTAAAGGATTTATTTAATGTAGGTAGCATCTAGATTTTTTATTTTTTGTAATTTATTTTACTTTCCCGGACCCATTAAAGGGAAAGTAAGGTGAACGAGCAAAAAAAAATCGAGATATCGATGGAAATATCCATTTTGAGTACCCCCAAGAAGATTGAAACAATTTCCATCGTATGGTCTGTCTGTGTGTCTGTGTGTAATCTTAAACGATAACTGCCGAACCGTTTGACCAATCAAGCTGAAATTTGGTATAAAGGGTCGGTATGAGCCTGGAATGCGACTATTAGTTTTTGGTTTAAATTAGTACAGTAGAAGGTCCTCAAGACCGACATTGATTAAATACGCATTAACAATTTTTTACTTTTGTCTCAAGCTTTTTCCAGAATTTCCAATGATTTTGAGGACAAATAATACATTTTAGTGCAAAATTTTGTAGTATAAAGTTTTAGAGCATAAAATTATCTACAACTTTTGTCTTAAGCTTTTTCCAGAATTTCCAATAGTTGTGCCACTAGAGGGCGCGTAAAAAATGTGCATGTAGGTTTTCTCTAGTTTTTCTTGATTTTGAGGACAAACAATGCATTTCATGCTAAATTTTCTTGTGCAAAGTTGTAAAGCATCAAATTTTCTTTAAGTTTTATGTTTAACTATTTATCGAATTCCTCATAGTTTCGCCGTTAGATGGCGAGTAAAATACACATTTAAAATTCCCTACAACTATTGTGTGAAAACTTTTCCCGAATTTCCAATAGTTTTCACACATGATTTTAGGAGATCCTCATTGTAGCAGTATGATATACAGCGGAAATCGACGCAATATGTCATTTGAATACAGAATAATCAAAATTATTTCTACAACTGTCACCTGTCAAAAATAAAAAATGTTAAAAGTTGAAATTTTAACATTAAATATCTGAAAAAGTATTCGTGGATAATCGTCGGGAAAGTTTTGGGGCGACACAACCGATTTTTTTATATTGAGTCTGTACTTAATTTTTGTTCTAAATTTTGAATGTTAGTTTTTGGAGCCAGTCATTCAAGACCAAATTTCAGCTACTCTTATTTATAAGGTTGAATGATGGTAAATGATGATTGTAGATAAATTCTTGTGTAAATAAGCAAAGCCTTACACAACTCAATTATGTTCTATTACTAACTAATATAACTATAAAATAGCTATAAATAATTTTGTATAGTATAATATAAATTTATTACATATAATTATTATTTGAATAATCCTTATTATCCTACCAAATTACGAATTCAAATAATGTTGTATGTTGGAGGATTTATATAATTATTTGTATAATTCATTAAAACCCTGATTAGGAAAATATAGTAACAGATATAATATATTATTAGTCTGATTTTCACTTTCAGAATAAAATATAGGTAATAATCCTATACAAGTCTATGGTAATACACTCTTTCGAGATCTATCTTAACCCTTTTTGTATTATTCTATACAACGTTTTTTTTTTTTTGGTAATTATTAAATGTGAAATCTATAGAAAAAACTAAATGGGAAACAATAACCGATAAATAATGTTTATATCAAAATTATAGACGACTCAATAAACCAACTTTTTTGACTATAAATTAAAAACCAGAAAAAAGCCTAAAGCGCTAAGTACTAAAACTTTACATACAAAACCATAAAACAGCGAAATCAAAGTTAATAGCTCGTAGATTTTTACTTTTTCTATTATTTCTACTATTCCACTATTATTTCCAAATGTTACGTCATTGAATGCAGTTTGCATGCATTCGCTTTTGCTATTAAATTATTTTCGTACGAATTTATGGGTTTTAAACGTAATATTTAAAGCGCCCTCTGTATCAGTGTATTGAAGTGGATCAATTCAAAACGATGAGTTTTATTTCGCCGAACGCAAATCTATTAAAACTTTTATTGTTTTATCTGCTATTGAGTAATTTTTTATAAAATTTATATTTTTAATATGATAGAATTAAAGCAGTATGTTAAATCTATAAAATATACCGAGTGATACAATAAGTACTAACATATCGATTAATTTAGTAACAGTTTCACTTATATTATTCATGAAGCACTCTAACTGTCAGATTTTAATGGGACACTCTGTATATTTTTATATTATTGAATTTTAGAGGTCAGACTAAGTTGTTCTCACTGTCAGATTTTAGTTGAACACCCTATATATTTCGGCATTTATTAACTTCAGATGTCAGAAATCGTTTGTTCTAACTGTTAGATTTTAATGGAACACTATATATTTTTCTGCATTCTTAAACTTCATAGACCAGAGTTGGTTTATTATTACTGTCAAATTTTATTGAAACACTCTATATATTTCTACATTTTTGAACTTTAGAGGTCAGAGTTCATCTAACCATCAGATTTTAATGGAACTCTCCATATATTTCTATATTCTTGAACTTGAGAGACCGGAGTTCGTTTAACTGTCAGATTTTAATGGAACACTGTATATATTTCATCATTCTTGAACTTTAAAGGTAAGATTACATTTGTTCATTGTTTTAACCATCAGATTTTAATGCAACACTCTATATATTTCTATTTTCTTGAACTTAAGAGACCGGAGTTCGTTTAACTGTCAGATTTTAATGCAACACTCTATATATTTCTATTTTCTTGAACTTAAGAGACCGTAGTTCATTTAACTGTCAGATTTTAATGGAACACTATATATATTTCATCATTCTTGAACTTTAAAGGTAAGATTACATTTGTTCATTGTTTTAACCATCAGATTTTAATGGAACACTCTATATATTTCTATTTTCTTGAACTTTAGAGACCGGAGTTCATTTAACTGTCAGATTTTAATGGAACACTGTATATATTTCAGCATTCTTGAACTTTAAACGTAAGATTACATTTGTTCAGGGTTTTAACCATCAGATTTTAATGGAACACTCTATATATTTCTATATTCTTGAACTTAAGAGACCGGAGTTCGTTTAACTGTCAGATTTTAATGGAACACTCTATATATTTCTATATTCTTGAACCTTAGGGACCGGAGTTCATTTAACTGTCAGATTTTAATGGAACACTATATATATTTCATCATTCTTGAACTTTAAAGGTCAGATTACATTTGTTCATTGTTTTAACCATCAGATTTTAATGCAACACTCTATATATTTCTATTTTCTTGAACTTAAGAGACCGTAGTTCATTTAACTGTCAGATTTTAATGGAACACTATATATATTTCATCATTCTTGAACTTTAAAGGTAAGATTACATTTGTTCATTGTTTTAACCATCAGATTTTAATGGAACACTCTATATATTTCTATTTTCTTGAACTTTAGAGACCGGAGTTCATTTAACTGTCAGATTTTAATGGAACACTGTATATATTTCAGCATTCTTGAACTTTAAACGTAAGATTACATTTGTTCAGGGTTTTAACCATCAGATTTTAATGGAACACTCTATATATTTCTATTTTCTTGAACTTAAGAGACCGGAGTTCGTTTAACTGTCAGATTTTAATGCAACACTCTATATATTTCTATTTTCTTGAACTTAAGAGACCGTAGTTCATTTAACTGTCAGATTTTAATGGAACACTATATATATTTCATCATTCTTGAACTTTAAAGGTAAGATTACATTTGTTCATTGTTTTAACCATCAGATTTTAATGGAACACTCTATATATTTCTATTTTCTTGAACTTTAGAGACCGGAGTTCATTTAACTGTCAGATTTTAATGGAACACTGTATATATTTCAGCATTCTTGAACTTTAAACGTAAGATTACATTTGTTCAGGGTTTTAACCATCAGATTTTAATGGAACACTCTATATATTTCTATATTCTTGAACTTAAGAGACCGGAGTTCGTTTAACTGTCAGATTTTAATGGAACACTCTATATATTTCTATATTCTTGAACCTTAGGGACCGGAGTTCATTTAACTGTCAGATTTTAATGGAACACTATATATATTTCATCATTCTTGAACTTTAAAGGTCAGATTACATTTGTTCATTGTTTTAACCATCAGATTTTAATGCAACACTCTATATATTTCTATTTTCTTGAACTTAAGAGACCGTAGTTCATTTAACTGTCAGATTTTAATGGAACACTATATATATTTCATCATTCTTGAACTTTAAAGGTAAGATTACATTTGTTCATTGTTTTAACCATCAGATTTTAATGGAACACTCTATATATTTCTATTTTCTTGAACTTTAGAGACCGGAGTTCATTTAACTGTCAGATTTTAATGGAACACTGTATATATTTCAGCATTCTTGAACTTTAAACGTAAGATTACATTTGTTCAGGGTTTTAACCATCAGATTTTAATGGAACACTCTATATATTTCTATATTCTTGAACTTAAGAGACCGGAGTTCGTTTAACTGTCAGATTTTAATGGAACACTCTATATATTTCTATATTCTTGAACCTTAGGGACCGGAGTTCATTTAACTGTCAGATTTTAATGGAACACTATATATATTTCATCATTCTTGAACTTTAAAGGTAAGATTACATTTGTTCATTGTTTTAACCATCAGATTTTAATGCAACACTCTATATATTTCGGCATTCTTGAACTTTAAAGGTAAGATTACATTTGTTCATTGTTTTAACCATCAGATTTTAATGGAACACTCTATATATTTCTATTTTCTTGAACTTTAGAGACCGGAGTTCATTTAACTGTCAGATTTTAATGGAACACTGTATATTTTTCGGCATTCTTGAACTTTAAAGGTAAGATTACATTTGTTCATTATTCTAACCATCAGATTTTAATGGAACTCTTCATATTTTTCTATATTCTTGAACTTGAGAGACCGAAGTTCGTTTAACTGTCAGATTTTAATGGAACACTGTATATATTTCGGCATTCTTGAACCTTAAAGATAAGATTACGTTTGTTCATCGTTCTAACCATCAGATTTTAATGGAACACTCTATATATTTCTATATTCGTGAACTTTAGAGACCAGAGTTCGTTTAACTGTTAGATTTTAATGGAACACTATATATGTTTGGGCATTCTTGAACTTTAATGATAAGGTTACGTTTGTTGAATGTTCCAATTATCAGATTTTAATGGAACTCTCTATATATTTCTATATTCTTGAACTTTAGAGTCCGGAGTTCGTTTAACTGTCAGATTTTAATGGAACACTGTAATTATTTCGGCATTCTTGAACTTTAAAGGTAAGATTACGTTTGTTCATTGTTCTAACCATCAAATTTTAAAGGAACACCCTATATATTTTTGTATTCTTGTACTTTAGAGGTCGGAGTTCGTTCAACTGTCAGATTTTAATAGAACACTCTATATATTTTGGCATTCTTGTACTTTAAAGATAAGATTACGTTTGTTCATTGTTCTAACCAGCAGATTTTAATGGAACACACTATATATTACGGCATTCTTGAACTTTAAAGGTAACTTTACATTTAATTATTGTTCTAACATTAGATTTTAATGGAACACTCTATATATTTCTGTATTTATGAACTTGGGAGACCGGAATTCGTTTAACTGTCAGATTTTAATGAAACACTGTATATATTTTTGTGTTCTTCAACTATAAAAGTAAGATTACGTTTGTTCATTGTTCTAACCATTAAATTTTAAAGGAACACCCTATATATTTTTGTATTCTTGTACTTTAGAGGTCGGAGTTCGTTCAACTGTCAGATTTTAATAGAACACTCTATATATTTTGGCATTCTTGTACTTCAAAGGTAAGATTACGTTTGTTCATTGTTCTAACCAGCAGATTTTAATGGAACACACTATATATTTCTATATGCTTAAACTAACTGTCAGATTTTAATGGAACACTGTAAATATTTCCGCATTCTTGAACTTAAAAGGTAAAATTACGTTTGTTCATTCTTCTAACCATCCGATTTTAATGGAACACTCTATATATTTCTAAATATTTGATCTTTAGAGGTCTGAGTTTGTTTGTTCTAATTGTCAGATTTAAATGAAACACTCTATGTATTAATGTACTCTTAAACATATGTTGCTTGTTCTAGCTGTCAGATTTTAATGGAACACTCTATATATTTCTACATTTCTGAACTTTAGAGGTCGGAGTTCATTTTTTCTAACTGTCAGAATTTAATGGAACACGCTTGAACTTTAAAGGTCAGATAACGTTTGTTCTAATTCTCAAATTTTAATGGAACACTCTATATATTTCTACTAACATAACTTGTGACGTGATAAATTAACCGACGTTAGGCTCTAAATATTTAGTTAAATGGGCAGGTTCTAGGGGTAAGGCATCTTAATATTCAATAAATATCTTTAAGATGGCCGGCATAAATAGTAAAAGGGCAAAGGGACTAGATATTTTCATACGAACAGACAAAGTAACCAAATATTATCACAAGGGTAATCTTAAGGTGTAAAAGGGCCAAAGATATTATCATGAAGGCATAAAGAGATCAACTATTATTAAATGCATAAGGGTCAAAGGACTCAAATATTTTAGATTGAACAGAGCTAAAAAATTGAGAACTTTTCAGAAATTACACAAATTTTAATATTTTAAAAATATTTTTTTTAAAAGACACGTTTTTACTTAATTTGTTTTTTGCACTGCCAATAAATAAAAGCAAACAATATTTTAATAGTAAAATTAGATTTTCAACGAGGTAGGTAATGAAAAATTTTAATTAAAATAATTCCAAAAAGAAGGAAATTTTATAAAGGTTCCCGGGCCATTGTCGAGATTTTAATTGATGGTTAAACGAAACCCAAGATGGGAGGGGACCAAAAAAAGATAACGGGACAAATCAAGCACAAAAGATACAAGCGAGGATTCCTTTTGTTCGGTCCAGGATAATGATTTTTGATTAATAAGTCCTCTGAACATAATACAACTAATTGTGTCTGAGTTACCACAATGCCGGGACAGCTGCTTTATTTTGATTGTTTTATTCGTGAAAAATATACTAAGAGTGAATGGAAACACTGGTTATAGATTGTCAGGATAATAGAAAAAGTATTTATTATTAGATAAATTTAAAAAAATATTTATATAATTTATTGTTAGTATTTATTTCAGTGTAAATGATAAAAATTTACAATATTGAATTAATGGTCCAAGATTTAGTCCGCCCAAACGACATAAAATTGAGAAAATTCCAAAGAAATCGACAAAAATAAAAAAAAAACAGAATAATAAGAAAAATGAGAAAACCTGAAAGAATTTAAAGAAATCAAAAAACCATTGAAATATGAGAAAAAAGGAAAACACAAAATCAAAAATATTGAAAAAAATAAATCGGAAAAAATAAGAAAAATAAAACAAAAAACTATAGACAAAATTGAGGGGAACATTAGAAAATATTGGGAAAAATAGAATTGTAATATACGAAATAAAAAAAAACAAAAAAAAGTTGCAAAAAAGGGCAAGAAATCGAAAAAAATCGCAAGACATTCGCAAATAACTGTAAAAAAACTGCAACAAATCAAGAACAAATGACAAAAAAATTGGAAATAATCGCAAAAATTCAGATGAATAGGAAAAAATTAGAAAACGAAAGAATTAAAAACGAGGAAAAATTAGAAAAAAAAAACTGAAAAATAAGCAGAAAAAAAATCAGAAAAATAAGAATAAAACGAGAAAAAAGGCAAAAAGCAAAGAACAACTGAATAATTCAAAAAAAATTAAATAAATCGTAAAAAATCGAGAAAAATCGCCATGAAATCAAAAAAAAAGCAAATAGGAGGAATAAGAAAAAACTAGAAAACAAAAGAAAAAGATAAAAAAATGAGGAAAAATTAGAAATTGTCGAAATAATCGAAAAAAAAACAAGAAATAAATCAGAAAAAATTAAAAAATGAGACAAATACGGGAAAAATTGAATAAATCGGAAAAAATAAGAAAAATATAACAAAAAACTTTGGAAAAAATTGAGAGAAAAATTAGAAACTATTGGGAAAAATAAAACTCAAAAATACGGAAAAGATAAAAAATCAAAAAAATTGTAAAGAAGCTAAATAAAACGTTAAAAATTGTAAAAAAAAGCGAAAAATTTTTTTTTCAAATAATCGCAAAAATTCAGATGAGTTAGAAAAAATTGAAAACGAAGGAATTAAAAATGAGGAAAAATTAGAAAAAATTAATTATATTGCAAAAAATCACCACGAAATCCCCCTCCCCAAAAAAAAGGGAAATAAATCAGAGGAATAGGAAAAGATATTATAAAATAAAAAAAAAGAAATATAAAAAGAAAAACAGAACGATGAGGAAAGATTAGAAAAAAACTATAATATCAGAAAAATGATAAAAAAATAAAAGAAAGTAGGAATAAATCGGAAAAAAATAAGTAAAATAAAACAAAATACTTTGGATAAAATTGAGAGAAAAATAAGAAAATATTGGGAAAAACCAAATTTTAAAATACGGAAAAACCGAAAAATTAAAAAGAATTATAAAAAAAGCGAAAAATTGTTAAAAAAAAACGAAAAAAAGCAGTTTGCAAAACACGCAAGAAATCGGAAAATTTTTCAAAAAATAGCAAGGCATTCACAAATAATTGTAAAAAAACGACAACAAATCCCAAACAAAGGGCAAAAAATTGCAAATAATCGCATAAATTCGGATGAATAGGAAAAAATTGAAAAACGAAAAAATTAAAAATAAGGAAAAATCAGAAACAACGAGAAAACAACTGAAAAAAAAAATCGGAAAAATGATAATAAAACGAGAAAAATTGAAAAAATTGAAATAAATCGTAAAAAATGGAATGGGAGGAATAAGAAAAAATAAGAAAAAACTGTAAAACAAAGCAAAAAATTGAAAAAGAAAAACAAAACAATGGGGAAAATATCGAAAAAATCGGAAAAAACAAGAAAAAAAAATAAAAATAAGAAAAAAATAAAAATATTACAAAAAATGAGACAAAAACGATAAAAATATCTAAAAAAAATCGCAAAAACCAAAGAACAACCAAGAAACGAAAACTGCAAAAAAACGAAAAAATTAAAAAAAAAATTGAAATAAATTGCAAAAGATCGCCACAAAATCCCAAAAAAAAAGGAAAATAAATCAGAGGAATAGAAAAAAATAATGAAAACAGAAAAATAACAAAAATATAAAAAGATTACAAAAAATGAGACAAAAACGAGAAAAATCTAAAAAAATCGCAAAAACCAAAGAACAACCAAGAAACGAAAACCGTAAAAAAACGAACAAATTAAAAAAAAAAATTGAAATAAATTGCAAAAAATCGCCACGAAATCCCAAAAAAAAAGGAAAATAAATCAGAGGAATAGAAAAAAATAATAAAAACAGAAAAATAAGAAAAAAATAAAAAAATTACAAAAAATGAGACAAAAACGAGAAAAATTGAAAAACATCTAAAAAAATTCGCAAAAACCAAAGAACAACCAAGAAACGAAAAACGTAAAAAAACGAAAAAATTAAAAAAAAAAAATGAAATAAATTGCAAAAAATCGCCACGAAATCCAAAAAAAAAAGGGAAATAAATCAGAGGAATAGAAAAAAATAATAAAAACAGAAAAATAAGAAAAAACTAAAAAAGATTACAAAAAATGAGACAAAAACGAGAAAAATCGAAAAATATCTAAAAAAAATCGCAAAAACCAAAGAACAAATAAGAAACGAAAAACGTAAAAAAACGAAAAAATTAAAAAAAAAATTGAGATAAATTGCAAAAGATCACCACAAAATCCCCAAAAAAAGGGAAATAAATCAGAGGAATAGAAAAAAATAATAAAAACAGAAAAATAAGAAAAAACCAAAAAAGATTACAAAAAATGAGACAAAAACGAGAAAAATCGAAAAATTTATAAAAAAAATCGCAAAAAAAAAGAACAACCAAGAAATGAAAACCGTAAAAAACGAAAAAATTAAAAAAAAAATTGAAATAAATTGCAAAAGATCGCCACGAAATCCCAAAAAAAAAGGGAAATAAATCAGAGGAATAGAAAAAAATAATAAAAACAGAAAAATAAGAAAAAAATAAAAAGATTACAAAAAATGAGACAAAAACGAGAAAAATCGAAAAATATCTAAAAAAAATCGCAAAAACCAAAGAACAACCAAGAAACGAAAACCGTAAAAAAACGAAAAAATTAAAAAAAAAATTGAAATAAATTGCAAAAAAATAATAATAATAAAAACAGAAAAATAAGAAAAAAATAAAAAAATAAATTGCAAAAAATCGCCACGAAATCCCAAAAAAAATGGAAATAAACTAAATATATTTAAAATTTTGACGAATGAACTAAATATTTTTAAAATTTTGTTGAATGAAATAAATATATTTAAAATGTTAATGAATTAACTGAATTTTTTAAAATGCTGAAGAATGAATTAAATATTTCTAAAGTATTGATGGACGAACTGCTTTTTTTAAATTTGGTGAATGAACCAACTATTTTTAAAATTTTGGCGAATGAATTTTAAAAAATTTTAGTGGATGAATTATCGTTTAATTGCCTTATTAATGACATCAATAAAAAATTGTAAATGATTTAATAATTAATAACAATTGATTTTAGAGAGTTAGAATAGTTGCTTTTATTGAATCGCAGATTTTTAAACATATTTTAGGTTTTGCAAACTTTTCCAAATTCTCATACTTTTTCTGATTCTGCAAACTTTTTTTTTTAATTTTACCATTTTTTCTGTATTTAATTTTTTCAAATTTTGCATGTTATTCCAGATTTGCAAGATTTAACAGATTTTCCAGATTCTTCAAAATTTTAAAAATGTTGCAAGTGTTAAGTAAAAATAAAATGAAGGAACTTTTATTTTTAACCCTAGCAATATTTTTAAAATTTTGTTGAATGAATTAAATATATTTAAAATGTTGATTAATGAACTGAATTTTTTAAAATGCTTAAGAATGAATTAAATATTTCTAAAGTATTGGTGGACGAACTGCTTTTTTTAAATTTGGTGAATGAACCAACTATTTTTAAAATTTTGGCGAATGAATTTTAAAAAATTTTAGTGGATGAATTATCGTTTAATTGCTTTATTAATGACATCAATAAAAAATTTCAAATGATTTAATAATTAATAACAATTGATTTTAGGTAGTTAGAACAGTTGCTTTTATTGAATCGCAGATTTTTAAATTTATTATAGGTTGCAAATTTTTCGTCCAAATTCTTATACTTTTTCTGATTCTGCAAACTTTTTTTTAACTTTACCATTTTTTCTATATTTAATTTTCTCAAATTTTTCAAGTTCTTCCAGATTTGCAAGATTTAACAGATTTTCCAGATTCTTCAAAATTTTAAAAATGTTGCAAGTGTTAAGTAAAAATAAAATGAAGAAACTTTTATTTTTAACCCTAGCAATATTTTTAAAATTTTGTTGAATGAATTAAATATATTTAAAATGTTGATTAATGAACTGATTTTTTTAAAATACTGAAGAATGAATTCAATCTAAAATATTGGTGGACGAAATGCTTTTTTTAAATTTGGTGAATGAACCAACTATTTTTAAAATTTTTGCGAAAGAGATTTTAAAAAATTTTAGCGAATGAATAATCGTTTAATTGCTTTATTAATGACATCAATAAAAAATTGTAAAAGATTTAATAACTAATAACAGTTGCTTTTATCGAATCGCAGATTTTTAAATTTATTTTAGGTTGCAAACTTTTCCAAATTCTCATACTTTTTCTGATTCTGCAAACTTTTTTTTTTAATTTTACCATTTTTTCTATATTTAATTTTTTCAAATTTTGCATGTTATTCCAGATTTGCAAGATTTAGCAGACTTTCCAGATTCTTCTAGTATTCAAAATTTTTCTAGTTTTTACAAATTTTTTAAGTTTTCCAGATTTTGCTAGTTATTCCCGATATTGTATGTTATTCCAGACTTCAATTACTTATTTTAGATTTTTCAAGGATTTCTAGATTCTGATCGATTTTTTCCGAAATGTTTTTGGGATTTTGCCATGACAACAGAACAATTAGGAAATATTAGAAAAAATTGATAAAATCAGAAAAAAAGAAAAGACAAACAAAAAATCAGAAAAATGAGAAAAAATAAAAGAAAATCAGAAGTAAAAAAAAATACAATCCGCTAAAATAGTACTTAAATTGTCTTTGAATAATACACACACTTTTTACTTTTCATTATTACTCTCCCGCTACATATACCATATATACAATAGTATACCGGGTGGCGCAGGAGGTCGTACCAATTATCAACACCGATTATTTTAAAATTTGGTGTGGTCACTCTATACGTAATTGTGAATTAAGTGACATAAAAATCCAAAATGACGGACTTCCGGTTTTTTTCAAATTGTCGTAAAAACTGAATATTCAAAAGTCTATTTTTACATATTTGGATTCTACAAGTCAATTTTGACTGTCAAAAAAAAAACTCCATAATGAAAAATAGTTTTAATTACCAAGTTAAGATCAAAATAATTGTTGGTAAAAAAAAATTTAATTTGTTTAGTAGTTATTTAAAATCCAAAAAATATTTATAAATTCCAAGTTGCTTTTTAAAAATTAGATAACATTTCCGAACCAAATATTTCTAGTTATCCCTTTGTCGTTATAATTTAATATCAGTGTCCGTTTTGCTTGTTTAAGTACACTTGCAGGCGAATTTGACCCTTGACCTTATTGCCTACAAACTCCGCTGTCTAAATATATTATAGTATAAATTAAGCAAAAGAGCATATAAGTGGATTAAACTCTCGAGTGCCATAATTTGATTTAACATTAGCAGAACCTAAAATCGTAAAGTTTGCTAACTAACTAACTTTGCGCGAAATCATATTTTGAGAGGGTCACGTCATAAATTAAAATGTACGTTAATTAGACTTCTAATTCTATTATATTGGATAAAAATTTAATAAATTAAAAATGAAATTTACCCAAATGGAGCTGAAATTAAATTTGATAAAGGATATTTTTTTTGTTTCACTAATAAATTAGTTTATTCTATGGGAAATATCCTGATTTTATGCCAACGTACTATTTTTCTATTAGGCGTAACCCTAATCCGATCAGGTAGGCCAGGTAGATATAGCCCGGCTGGGCCGCGACCCAAAAAGGTAACCAAATTTTCATAACCCATCCCAACCGGAGGTATATTTATTATAAATCAATTTCAAGAAATAAATCAACATCTTTGACAAAAAAATATTTTTCTGTTGATTTTTTAAAAATTTTACCCAGGTACATTTGAACCACTCTATGAAAAATCTGACGTTCGGGAAAATTGTAACTTAAAGTTTTGACAAAAGGGAAAAAAGGGAAAGAAAAAGGAAAATATAAGAAAAATGAAAAAAAGGAAAAAAAGGGAAAAATATAAAAAAAAGAAAAAAGGTTAAAGGAAGAGGATAGGGGGGAAAAGGGGAAAAAGAGAAAAAAAGAACAAAATAGGAAACAGGAAATTTCAAGAATTAAATCAACAGTTTTGACAAAAAACTATTTTTGTGTTGATTTTTTTAAAAATTTTAACTTTATACATTTGAACTACTATATGAAAAATCAAAAGTTGGTAATTTAAAGAATTAAATCAAAATATTTCTTTTTGTTGATTTTTCGGAAATTTGACCTAGGTCTTTTCCCCCGTTTTCTCCTTCTTTTATCTTTTTCCCCATTATTCCTCTTTCTTTCCCTTTTGTCAAAAATTTGAAAAAAGAAGAAACAAAAACAGCGAAAATGGGGAAAACAGAAAAAAAAAGAAAAAAGCCTAAAGTAAGGGGGAAAAAGGGGGAAAAAGGAAAAAGGGAGAAAAAAAGAACAAAATAGAAAACAGGAAATTTCAAGAATTGAATCAAAATTTTTGACGAAAACCTATTTTTTTTGTTAAATTTTTGTAAATTTTAATTTGGTACAATTGAACTATTCTATGAAAAATCCAACGTTTGTGCAATTTGAAAAACAAACTATTTTTGTGTGTTGTTTTTTTGGAAATTTTAAATTGATACATTTGAACTATTGAAGTGAAATTTCCAGAATTAAATCAACATTTTTTACATAAAATTATTTTTGTGTTGATTTTTGATAAACTATGTCAAATTTTTTTGACAAAATGCTTTTTTGTCCTTTTTCGGAAATTTTACCTTATTTGAACTACTTTAAGAAAAATCTTACATATGGGAAAGTCAAATTTTTGACAAAAGGGACAAAAGGGACACTAAGAAGGAAAAGGGGAAACGGATGGGTAAAAAATAGGAAAAAGGAATTTTCAAGAATTGAATCAAATTTTTTGACAAAAAATATTTTTTTGTGTTAATTTTTAGGAAATTTTAATTTGGTATAATTGGACTACTCTATGAAAAATCCAACGTTTGCGCAATTTGTAAAATAAAATTATGTGTTGTTTTTCGGGAAATTTTAAATTGATACATTTGAACTAATCTACGTATGAAAAAAATCCGACGTTGAGTGAAATTTCAAGAACTAAATCAACATTTTTGACAAAAAATTATTTTGTGTTGATTTTTGGAAAATGAGGTAAAATTTTTTGTCTTGTTTTTCGGAAATTTCACTTTGGTACATTTAAACTACTACTCTATGAAAAATCTGACGGTGGGCCAAATTGTAAATCAAATTGACCAAAGGAAAAAAAGGGAAAAAAAAGAGGGAAAAGGGGAAAGAAGAAAAAAGATACAAGAAGAGGAAAAATAGAAAATATAGGAAAAAGGTAATTTCAAGAATTAAATTAAATTGTTTGACGAAAAATATTTTTTTTTGTTAATTTTTGGGAAATTTTAATAGGGTACAAGTGGACTTCTCTATGAAAAATCCAAAATTTGTGCAATTTGTAAAATAAACTATTTTTGTGTGTTGTTTTTTCCGAAATTTTAATTTGATACATTTGAACTATTCTATATATGGAAAAATCTGCTGTTGAGCGAAATTTCCAAATTTGACAAAAAAATTGTTTTTGTCTTGATTTTTGGAAAATTAGGTCAAATTTTTTGTGTTGTTTTTCGGAAATTTCACCTTGGTACATTTGAACTACTACTCTATGAAAAATGTAACTTTGGGCCTAATTGTAAATTAAATTTTTGACAAAAGGTTAAAAAGGGAAAGAAAGAAGAAAAAAGGGAACCAAGATGAAAAAGGATACAGAAAGGGGAAAAATGGGAAACAGGAAATTTCAAGAATTAAGTCAAAATTTTTGACAAAAAACTATTTTTTTGTGTTAATTTTTGGGAAATTTTAATTTGACACCATTGAACTACGAAATATCGGACATTTGTGCAATTTGTAAAATAAACTATTTTTTTTTTGTTTTTTGGTATATTTTAAATTTAGATATTTAAACTACTGTTAGTATGAAAATATCTGCCGTTAAGTGAAATTTCAAGAATTAAATCAACATTTTTAACAAACAATTATTTTGTGTTGATTTTTGGAAAATTTTACGTTTATACATTTGAACTACTATATGAAAATTTAAAAGTTAGCTTCAATTTCAAGAATTAAATGAAAATTTTTGACAAAAAATTTTTTTGTGTTGATTTTTCGGAAATTTTATCTTGGTACATTTGGACTACTCGATGAAAAATCTGAGATTAGGGCAAATTGTAAATCAATTTTTTGACAAAAGGGAAAAAGGAAAGAAAGGGGGGAAAGGGGGAAAAAAGAGGAAGAAGGATAATGGAAATGGAAAAATTGGGCAAAGAGAAAAAACTAGAAAAAATAGGAAAAAGGAAATATCAAGAATTAAATCAAATTTTTTGACAAAAAAAAACTATTTTTTTGTGTTCATTGTTGGGAAAATTTAATTTGGTACAATTGGTCTACTCTATAAAAAATCCGACGTTTGTGCAATTTATAAAATAAACTATTTGTGTTGTTTTTCGGGAAATTTTAAATTGGATACATTTGAACTTTTCTATGTATGAAAAAATCCGCCGTTGAGTGAAATTTCAATAAATAAATACACATTTCTGACAATAATTTGTTTTTGGGTTGATTTTTGGAAATTTTTAACTTTATAAATTTAAACTAAATGAAAAATCAAAAGTTTAAGCTCTATTTTCAAGAATCAAATCAAAATTTTTAACAAAATATTTTATTGTATTGATTTTTCGGAAAAAGATAAAGGAAGGGGTAAAAGGGGGGAAATAGGAAAAATGGAAAAAAACAGGAAAAAGGAAATTTCAAGAATTAAATGAAAATTTTTGACAAAGAACTATTTTTTTGTGTTAATTTTTGGGAAATTTTAATTTGGTACATTTTCAACTAGTCTATAAAAAATCTGACGTTCGGGCAAATTGTAAATCAAATGTTTGACAAAAGAGAAAAAACGGAAAGAAATAGGAAAAATGGGAAAAAGCATAAAGGAAGGGGAAAAGAGGAAAAAGAGAAAAAAGGAAAAAAATAGGTAAAAGGTAATTTCAAGAATTAAATGAAAATTGTTGACAAAAAAACTATTTTTTTATGTCAATTTTTGGTAAATTTTAATTTCGTACATTTTGAACTATTTTATGTAAAATCTGACGTTCAGGCAAATTGTAAATCAAATTTTTGACACAACGGAAAAAAGGGAAAGAAAGAGGAAAATGGGGAAAAAGAGGAAAAAGGATAAACGAAGGGGAAAAAGGGGGAAAACGGTAAAAATGGGCAAAATAAATAGAAAAAAGAGAAAAAAGGAAATTTCGTAAATTAGATCAAAATTTTTTTGACCAAAAACCATTTTTTTGTGTTAATTTTTGGGAAATTTAATTTGATACAATTGAACTACTTTATGAAATATCGAACATTTGTGCAATTTATAAAACAAACTATTTTTTTTTGTGTTGTTTTTTTGGTAAATTTTAAATTGAGACATTTAAACTACTCTTTGTATGAAAAAATCTGACATTAAGTGAAATTTCAAGAATTAAATCAACATTTTTGACAAAAAATTATTTTTTGTTGATTTTTGGTAAATTTTAACATTTTACATTTGAGCTACTATATGGAAAATTAAAAGTTCAAGAACAAAATTAAAATTTTTGACAAAATATTTTTTTGGTGTTGATCTTTCGAAAATTTCTCCTTGGTACATTTGAACTACTGTATGAAAAAACTGACATTCGGGTAAATTGTAAATCAATTTTTTAACAAGTGGGGAAAAAAAGAAAAAAAGAAGAAAAAGGCGAAAAAAGGAAAAAAGAGGAACAAGGATAAAGAAAAGGGAAAAAGGGGAAAAAGAGAAAAAATAAAATTTTACATTTGAGCTACTATATGAAAAATTAAAAGTTCAAGAATGAAATCAAAATTTTTGACAAAATATTTTTTTGGTGTTGATCTTTCGAAAATTTCACCTTGGTACATTTGAACTACTATATGAAAAAACTGATATTCGGGCAAATTGTAAATCAATTTTTTGACAAATGGGAAAAAAAGGAAACAAAGAGGAAAATAGGAGAAAAAAGGGAAAAAAGAGGAACAAGAATAAAGGAAAGGGAAAAAAGGGGAAAGGAGAATAAAAAATGGAAATAGATAGAAAAAAACAAATATTTGTTATTTTTTTGTGGTTATTTAATTCTTCATCAAATTTAATGCAAAAATTATTTGTTTCCCTATTACAGTAAATTTCGATTATTAATTACACTATTTAACTGTTATTATGTTTGGTTCTAATAAATATTTTTTTTTTCTATAAAATGAATTGTATAGCAAATCTCGTCCGAGCTCTTTTAAGCTTGATATTCGAAAAAGCGATTTAGCGGGCCAGGAGAAACGTCAATAAATGGCGCACGGTACAAGAGATAAACGTAATAAGCTGAAATTTGCTGATAAGTAGAGCGTGAAGTGGTCACTTCTCAATACGGTACGAGTAGCGATATCATGAAAGAACTGACATTATTAAGGAATCTCTCCTACTTTTGATCTTGCTCTTGGACCTTTTTTACTTTTTTCTTTTTTAGAAACAATTTGAAATAAACGAAATTTTATTAAACGAAAGGATGGATTTTATTCTGAAATAATTGACATTGTTTTTGGGTGATATTTTATATGTTACAACAATAAATATACAGGGTCCAGAGATGAAACCGACAAAACTTAGGGGGTTATAGGGACCGCCAATATGAATGCAAAAAGTCATATACAAATATCCAAAACCGCTTCGTT
Source organism: Neocrepidodera transversa (assembly GCA_963243735.1). Lineage (NCBI taxonomy): Eukaryota > Metazoa > Arthropoda > Insecta > Coleoptera > Chrysomelidae > Neocrepidodera > Neocrepidodera transversa. Next base: position 6,858,989 of record OY725347.1, on the reverse strand, counting down.
ACTGATATACAGTGTGATTTGTGAATTTAGATAAAAAATCCGCCATATTAAATACAGGGATAACCCGATTTGGTTTAAATTTGGTATATGAATTAAACTAAATTGCCTTAAGAAGTAGCCCTTTGAACGAATCCAATATCAGGACCGGAATATTCTTTTTCTTCCATCTTAATTTCTTGTAAGAATAACTTACCCTGTATAATGATTATCAAAAATCTGAGCTCAGATTCGAAATATCCGAAAAAAATCGTACACAAACTTATTAAAAAAGTTTCTGGCACCATTTCAATTATTCTGTAATAAATTATTATTTTCAATTTTTTCATTCGAGAAATTAATTTTTGGATAAAATACCATCAAAAATAGATTATTATAATAAAAAATTACAAAACCAAGACATAAATATTGTTATTTTCTTTAATTAGTTCATAGTAAAATTTTATAAAATACTTTCATAACCCAAGAAAAGACGAAAAAATAAATTCGTATCAGGACCGGAATGAGTCATTTCTTGTAACAATAACTGTTCTAGTATAATAATTATCAATATTCTGATTGCAGATTCAAAATCTGCTAAAAAAAGCGGATATGAATTTGTTCAAAAAGGACTGTACTGAATTTTTTATAAATTATATTTGCTTACTAATTTTGAATTTATGAAAGTACAACACAACGCACAATATTTTTTTGTAATCAACGTAACAAAAAAAGAATTCGTAAAAAACTTTTACTAATATTAAAATAAATTTTCAGACGAAAATTGTAAGCTACTGATACGGATTTATTCTTCACTTTTTTTTTGGATTATGAGAGTATTTTATAAAATTTTACTACGAACTAATTAAAGAAAATAACAATATTTGTGTCTTGGTTTTGTAATTTTTATATAATTATTATAATAACCCATTTTTAATGGTATTTTATCCAAAAATTAATTTTTCGAATGAAAAAATTGAAAATTATAATTTATTACGGAATAACTGAAATGGTGCCAGAAACTTTATTAACAAGTTCCTGTACGATTTTATAAATAAATCATTAAGATAAAAAGGTTCTACAAGCAAATGATTGTTTTTTTTTTGTGAAAAAAAACCTAAAAGTTCATATAAAGTAAATATAAATTACAAGATTTCGTGGCTCTGTTTATAAAAAAAATATAAAACAAGAATAAAATTAATATGAAATATATGAATTTTTAGAAAATATAAAATATAAATATCAAAAAAATTAATTTACAAAATTAAAAAAAAACTTAATTTTTTGTAAAACCTTTTTTGTAACTTTTTATAATTTTGTATTATTTTAAAATTATGAAATATTTCACACATAATGTACTTTTTGATCACTTCCAGATGTACTGTTTACTTTTTTCATTTGTTTTACCATTTTCGATTAAACAAAAGGACAAAAAAATTTAATTTTTGTTTTATTTTGGTTATAATAATTACAATGTTAAATTCGAAGAGACTAAATTATTTTCTAAATTTAGAGTTTTATTTTACCTATCGAATGGTATAAATCCCATTTTAATAGCTTTAATATTTTTAAAGTTATTCAATTTTTTTTAAACTAATATTAAATTTCAAAAAAAAATTATGAATTCTACGATTTTTTGAATAAAATTTTGAAAAAAATCAAAATTATAGAATTTTTTACTACAAATTTAATGGTATTTTTTTTAAATTTTTATTATTAATATTAACCTTAAAAAAAATAAAACCCTTTTTTTGAATAATTTTAAAATCAATAAATAATTAATGTCTCATTCAATTTTATTCAAAATTTTAAACAGACCTTTTTTTTAGGTTTTATGGATCAAAATGCATTAATAAAGTTAGTTTGAAAAACTTAAAAAAATCAAATTGTTTGTCAAAAATTGACATTGAATTGTTTTAACTTTTTTCATTTTTTGCTATAACTTTTACAAATACTATGATAAAATTATTAAATAATTTACGCACATAGTACTTTTGGATCCTTTTCCGATATGCTATTTACTTTTTCCTTTATTTTATACTTATTGATAAATTGAAATTACAAAAAATTTAAAAAAATTCTTTATTTTAGCTATAATAATTACAATTCTAAATTCTAAGAAACTAAAATACATTATTTCAATTTAGTTTAAAATCATAATATAATTTTAAATGTTTCTTGCCAATTTTAAAAAAAAATCACAATTTTTATAATAAAATTTTGAAAAAAATTATAATAATAAAATTAATTATTACAAATTTAATATTCTTTTAAAATTTTTAATATTAAAATTTAACTAAAAATTATAATTTATTAAGGATAAAAATTTCTTAAAAATTTAAATAAGAACTAGCAGCGAAACTATGCGGAACTGGAAAAAAAAGTAAAGACAAAATTTGTAGAAAATTTTATCTTCTACAATTTTGATTTTTTGTAAATTTTCATAAAAATCCATAATTTTGTCTCAAAATCTAAAAAAAGTCGCAAATGTCTATACACATTATTTTTCACGCCCTCTAGCGACGAAACTATGAGGAATTAAAAAAAACCGGTAATAACAAAATGTGTAGAAAATTTTATGTTCTACAACTTTCATATCCTGTAATTTTTCATAAAAATGCATTATTTTGGTGATTTAAAAAAAAGTATGAAAAAAAATTACTTTTTGATAAATCTGGCAACAATGGCAAAAGTTTTTGAAAATTTTAATCATTTGAAATTAAACTATAAGGGTTAAAAATTAATTTATAAATATGTACTAATCTAAAATGCATCCTAAAAATTGCTATAAGAATAAAATATTTCAGTGTTGCGGCTAACTAAAAAGATCGATAAATAAATTCTGAACATGTTACCAATTTCCACGCTTATCCCTATTTTTCCTATTATTTGTTCTTATTTTTTCCTCTTTGTACCCTATTGTTCTTAATTTTGTCTATTTTGCCATAGTTTACCCATTTTTTATGGTTATTCCGTATTTTTCTCTATTCCTTATTTTGTTGTGTTTTTTTTCTCATTAATCCATAAAATCCCTATTTATTCCAAGTTTCCTATATTTTTCGCTTTTTTTCTTTATTTTCCCTAATTTCCTTATTTTCACTACTTTCCAGTATGATTCGCTATGTTTTTGTAACTTCCCCATTTGTCCCTATTTTTCACCATTTTTTTTTTAATTTTTACTATTTTCCCATATGTTTTACTCTAATTTTACTATTACTCTATTTTTCCCTATTTAATACTCTTTTTCTCCATTTTTTATTCACTATTTTCCCTATTTTTTTCCAATTTTTCCCATTTTTACTGTTTTTTCTATTTTCCATTATTCTGTCTTTTTTCCCTATTTGTCCCTTACAGTCCCTATTATTGCGGTTTTTAACCAATTTTTCCCTGTTCTTTCCCATTTTCTCCATTATCACTGTGTTCTCCATTTTTTCTTATTTTTGCCCATTTTTACCTATCATTCACTAATATTCCTATTTTTCCAAAATTTGCCCTACTTTTCTCCATTTTTCAGTATTTTCCCATATGTTTCCGTATTTTTCTCTATTCTTTCCCCATTTTTTTCCTTTTCCCGATTTTTCGCCCTTTTTCTCTATTTTATTTATTATCCCTATTTTTTCCTGATTCTATTTTTTGTTTTTCATTATTTTCTTTATTTTCCTTTATTTGCCCCTACTTTCATTTTCCCTATTTTTTTCCTGATTCTATTTTTTCTGTTTTTCATTATTTTCTTTATTTTCCTGTATTTGCCCCTACTTTTATTTTCCCTATTTTTTCCTGATTCTATTTTTTCTGTTTTTCATTATTTTATTTATTTTTGTGTATTTTCCCCTACTTTTATTTTCCCTATTTATTTCCTGATTCTATTTTTTCTGTTTTTCATTATTTTATTTGTTTTCCTGTATTTGCCCCTACTTTTATTTTCCCTATTTTTTCCTGATTCTATTTTTCTGTTTTTCATTATTTTCTTTATTTTCCTTTATTTGCCCCTACTTTTATTTTCCCTATTTTTTCCTGATTCTATTTTTCTGTTTTTCATTATTTTCTTTATTTTCCTTTATTTGCCCCTACTTTTATTTTCCCTATTTTTTCCTGATTCTATTTTTCTGTTTTTCATTATTTTATTTATTTTCCTGTATTTGCCCCTACTTTTCTTTTCCCTATTTATTTCCTGATTCTATTTTTTCTGTTTTTCATTATTTTATTTATTTTCCTGTATTTGCCCCTACTTTTATTTTCCCTATTTTTTCCTGATTCTATTTTTCTGTTTTTCATTATTTTCTTTATTTTCCTTTATTTGCCCCTAATTTTATTTTCCCTATTTTTTTCCTGATTCTATTTTTTCTGTTTTTCATTATTTTATTTATTTTTGTGTATTTTCCCCTACTTTTATTTTCCCTATTTATTTCCTGATTCTATTTTTTCTGTTTTTCATTATTTTATTTATTTTTGTGTATTTTCCCCTACTTTTATTTTCCCTATTTATTTCCTGATTCTATTTTTTCTGTTTTTCATTATTTTATTTATTTTCCTGTATTTGCCCCTACTTTTATTTTCCCTATTTTTTCCTGATTCTATTTTTCATTATTTTCTTTATTTTCCTTTATTTGCCCCTACTTTTATTTTCCCTATTTTTTCCTGATTCTATTTTTCTGTTTTTCATTATTTTCTTTATTTTCCTTTATTTGCCCCTAATTTTATTTTCCCTATTTTTTTCCTGATTCTATTTTTTCTGTTTTTCATTATTTTCTTTATTTTCCTTTATTTTCCGCTACTTGTTCCTTATATTTTGGCGTATTTTGCCCTAATTTCCCCATTATTTCCTATTTTTCTGAATTTTTCCCTCTATTTCCTTATTTTTTTGAATTTTATTATGTTTTTTATTATATTTTTCCCTATATTTTCCTATTTTTCCGTATTATTTCATGCTTTTCATTATTTTTTCTATTTTTGGTTTTTTCCCTATTTGTCCCTTAAAGTCCCTATTTTAGTGTATTTTGCGGTTATTTTTTTTTAAATAAGATTATAGATTTTAGTAAATATATTTTTAAGAATTTTCCGATCAACTAGACGACTTATACTGTCTAACCACTCCCCTTTCAGCTGCTAGAGCACTGTCACGTTTTCCACTTGATTACACCATCTCGAAGCAGTTAATTAGTATTTGCCACCTCCCGTTGCCGTTCCCATTCCGCAGAGAAATCGACTAGGCATCAAAATCAAACAAAGACGGATTTGAAAATCGCCAGGGAGTATACAAACCCATGGAGTGATACTCCGTAACCAAGCTCGGGGATTTCAGTCGGAGACGATGCGAAGGACACTTGTCGCCATATTGCTTATCTCTCGCTTTATTTGATGTGACATTAGATGTTTTTATGCGAGGGAAATTGGGGGATAAAAGTTTCTTTAAGCTGATATCCGGTAGCAACGAAAATATACGAACGGAAAAAGCTGAGGGCGGTATTATAGAACGTTTTAAAAAGGAAAATATCGTAGTAAAGTGAACATGATTGTCGTTTTGGGTAAAAAGAGAACGAAAATGTTGTTTTGTGATGCTCTAAGTGCGTTGATGTGGATGAAAATAAATAAAGTTGACATACATTTTAAATGTTCATTCAAAATAAATAGGTACATAAGAGTTTTTTTTTCTGTTTGTTATGGAATAAAAAATAAGAACAATTTAGTAATATGAACAATGAAATAAGTTAATTTATTTTAAAAATTCTAAACCAAACAATCAAAACTTTTAATATGACAGCAACAAAAATTTTTTTCACACTCAGGTTTAAAGTGACAATTGTCAGTTTGATATTGACAATCGTCACTTTTAAACTTATAATTGTCAATTTCAAACTGACAATTGTCACTTTCAAACTGACAATTGTCAGTTTCAAACTTACAATTGTCAGCCCAGGCCGCTTTCCGTCAATTATCCCGATTATAAATATAAAAAAATGAACGGTTCTCTCTCCGGCAGGATCAACGCAGAAAATAATTTCAAAATTACTACGCCGACAGATGGCTGGCCCTGTGAAGTAAATACTCAGCCCAGGCCGCTTTCTGTTGGTTTTCCTGATTCAAAATAAAACAAATATGTATATATACGGTCCTCTCTGGCTGGAACAAAGCAGAAAATAATTTCAAAATTACTACGCCGATAGATGGCTGGCCCTGTGAAGTAAATACTCAGCCCAGGCCGCTTTCTGTCGGTTATTCCGATTAAAAATAAAACAAATATATATATATATACATATGTATAGAAAATGGAAACTTGTTTATTTGTGTGCGGAGCATACGAGAAATAGTGTACTCTTATAAGTTTATTGTTCCAAGCTTTCGAATAGTGTTATATTTATCATCAGGGAGCTACAATTATTATTAAGTTACAGTTTTGTTTTTTATATAAAAGAAGAATACTTACAAACTTAGTGAGAATGTATCGTTAAAATTGATTGGTAACATTCATGTAAAATTAGGTAAGGTAACATGACTGTATAAAATTGGTTATTATAGTTTTTTTTTAATAAAGTTAAAATTGTTTAAAATCACTGTTTTTTTTCCTTCCTGAAGAAAGTCAGGTTAACACCACATGTGTAATGGCAATTGACAATGACAATTGACAGATCTCACCCTACTGTTGCGAAAAAAAGACAATTTTTAGTGGCCTGTTGTATAAAGAATATCAAGCTACTTTTTGTTATTAATATTGATATTAAGTTTATTTAGTTATTTGTAATTGGCTTCTTTGCCAGGACAGTATTAGGAGAGCTGGACAAACAGTTTATTTTAAATTTCTGAAATTGATGAAAAATTGAAATTTTGAATGTTTTTGTCTAAAATGATTAATTATAAAAATGTTTAAAAATGATATAGGGCAGGAACAACGCTCTTGCTTTTATTTTTGGATCTGTTGCCGAAAACGCGAATTGGTAATTTCAGGAAATTTATTTTTATTTATACTTAGAATAGCTCACCCGGTATATCGTACGTCTTAAATGGACAGGTAGTAAACAAAAAATTTTTTCACAAAAAATTTGTGAGTATTAATTCAAACAAAATGTAAGGATATAAAATTTTGAAATTTGTTAATTGGTTTTCTTATTTGTGTAAAATTAAAAAATCTGATATTAAATTGAAATTCAACATAAAAAAATAAACACAAGAATTTGTTATCGGGATCTGAAATTTTGAGTAAAATTTAAAATTCTAATATTAAATTATACTTAAAAAAGTAAACATAAAATTATATCACAAAAATTTTGTCACTATTAAATCAAAAAAATATATTGGGACATAAAATTTTAAAATTTGTTACATTTTTTTCTTATTTGTGTAAAATTAAAAAATCTGATTTTAAATTTAAATTCAACATAAAAAATAAACAAAAAAAATTGTTATCGGGATCTGAAATTTCGACTAAAATTTAAAATTCTAATGTTAAATTTTACTTAAAAAAGTAAACAAAAAATTATATCACAAAAATTTTGTCACTATTAAATCAAAAAAATATATTGGGATATAAAATTTTAAAATTTGTTCCCTTTTTCTTATTTGTGTAATACTAAAAAATCTGATTTTAAATTTAAATTCAACATAAAAAAATAAACAAAAAAAATTGTTATCTGGATCTGAAATTTCGACTAAAATTTAAAACTCTAATATTAAATTATACTTAAAAAAGTAAACAAAAAATTATATCACAAAAATTTTGTGGGGACATAAAATTTTAAAATTTGTTACATTTGTTTCTTATTTGTATTAAATTAAAAAAAATGATTTTAAATTTAAATTCAACATAAAAAATAAACAAAAAAAATTGTTATCTGGATCTGAAATTTTGACTAAAATTTCAAATTCTAATATTAAATCATATTTAAAAAAGTAAACAAAAAAATTATATCACAAAAATTTTGTGGGGACATAAAATTTTAAAATTTGTTACATTTGTTTCTTATTTGTATTAAATTAAAAAAATTGATTTTAAATTGAAATTTAACATAAAAAAAATAAACAAAAAAATTGTTATCGGGATATGTAATTTTGAGTAAAATTTAAAATTCCAATATTAAATTTTGGCTCAAAAACCAAACCAAAAATTATTTCACAAAAAGTTTGTGACCAAAATCAAAAAAAAAATGAAGCGATATAAAATTTTTAAATTCGTTAATTTTTTTTTTCTACAAGCGTGCGGAAAAGTATACTTTTCCGCACGCATTTGAGTGCGGAAAGTTGTACTTTTCCGCACTGGTGCGGAATAGTTACTTTTCGCACTGATTTTATAAATGCTAAAATGATTAAAAATTAATTCTTGCTTGGTTAGGTTAGCGTCGTTCGGGCAACTGCAATTGCGTGCGGAAAAGTATAACTTTCCGCACTTGTTAGGAAAATAACTATTTTATTTGTGAACAATTAAAAAAAATTGAATTTAAATTTAAATTAAACATGAAAAAAAACAAAAAATTTTTTTTTATTTATATAATTTAAAATTCCAATTATTATTTTATACAATACGTTATTTTTCTCATTTCCCAACAAATAATATTCTCGCTGTAGCTTCCCACGACTCACCAATTTAAAACTCCATCCAACCGAGAACAGAAATGTTCTGCGACATGTGCATTTTTCATTTTCCATTTTTTTTTTCTTTTCTTTTCTTTTTTTTTTCTAAAAATCCCTTTGCCAATTTTGCGCGCATCATTTGAATTTACAATCGTATCTTTCGTTGCGTTCTCACGTCAAAAAATACATATCTGTGTAAATCTCATTCCGAATGTCACCCGTATTAAAAAATTCAAATGCATATTTCGTCAGAATGGATTTATTGATTTCGAAAGGTTCGGAATACGAGATGAGGCTTTGTTTTCAACACGTTATCAAATATAGTTTGTGGTTTAATAAAATATCGGTAAAATATTCAAATTGTATTTAAATTAACCAGGCAAGTATTTAATATTAGTGAATTAAGTCATTATTAGTTTACTTGACGAACAGATACACCTGAAGGGGGTCAGTGTGGTCGGAGGAAGCATATTATATGATTGGGGGCGTGGTTTATCCCATTTGTGACCACATTTCTCGGTCTCTACCAGGGTAGCTATAAATGTTGGTCGAATTGCAACCAAAAGTACAAAAAAATTATCACAAAAAATTCAATGAAATAAAACAAAATTAGAAAAAATTAGAAAACAAAAAAAACAATTGAAAAACAAAACAATGAGAAAAACATGACAAAAGATAAGAAAAAATTGAAAAAAAAATCATAAAAACGAAAGAATTAAAAGAATCGAAAAAAAAAATCAGAAAAAATCGGAAAAAATAATAAAAAAGAAACAACAAACTTATTAAAAATAACGTAAATCTATATTAAAAAGTGTGCGTTCGGGGATTCCCCGTTAGGAAATAAGTCTTTTACGTTATTTTTTTACTTTCTAAAATTTTAAAATAAGAAAACATAAATCTGAAAACTTTTAAAAGAAATCGGAAAAAATATAAAAATAAATAAAAAAATCAAATCGAAAGAGATGGAATGGACTCAAAATAAATCGAAAAAATCAATAGAAATCAAAAATAATAAAAAGAAATACAAAATCGAAAGAGATCGAAAAGAATCGTAGATCGAAAGAAATCGAAAAAAATCGAAAGAAATCGACAAAAATCGAAAAAATCAGAAAAATAAGAAACAGTTAGAAAAAAACTGAAGGGATTTGAAAAAAACAATAGAAAGAAATTCAACAACAGAAAAATTAGAAAAAAATAAGAAAAAACCGAAAAATCGAAAAAATATCGGAGGATAGGAAAAAATTAGAAAAGAAAAGAAGGAAATAAAAAAAAATAGAACGATTAAAAAAAATCAAAAAAATTAGAAAATGTTGAAATAATAAGAATAAAACATAAAAAAATCAAAAAAATTAGGTAAAAAGGAGAAAAAATTAGAAGTATCGAAAAAATAAGAAAAAATCGGAAATACTTGAAAAAGAAACAACATTTATTGGAAAATATTGGAAACAAATGAAGAATAAAATTGTAAAATATGGAAAAAATAAAAAAATCCAAAAAATCGCAAAAAAGTTAGAAAAAATCGTAAAGAACAACCAAAACCCGGAACAATTGTGAACAAAAAGAAAGAAATAAAAAAATAAATGAAAAACATCGAAAGAATTGAAATAAATCGCAACAAATCACAAAAAATGGCAAAAAAATCGTAAAAAAAAATCGGAAAAAGTCAATGGAATAAGAAAAAATGAAAAAAAATAAAAAAATTGAGAGAAAAATTAGAAAATAGAAACTTGTAAAATACGACATAACGTAAGAAATCGAAAAATATCACAAAAAATCAAAGGACTAAGAAAAATAAGAAAATATTAGAAAAAAAAACAAAGAGAAAAACAAACAGAACAATGAGAAAAAAATTAGTAAAAATTAGAAAAAATCGAAAAACTCTGAATAAAAATAGAAAAAAAAATCAGAAAAATGAGAAAAAATCGAGAAAAATCGAAAAACATCGCAAAAACCAAAGAACAACCAAAAAACCGGAAACAACTGTAGCTATAAAAAAATTACAAGAATTAAAAAAATTAAAATTAAATGCAAAAACTCGCAAAGAAACCCCAAAAATGTCGCAAATAATAGCCAAAAATCAGTAGAAAAGAAAAAATAAGAAAAAAATTAAAGAAAAACAGTAGAAATAGAAAAATAGAAGAATGATGAAAAATTACAGCTTTGTTCCATATTAATTGTACAAACAACATCCGAATAGTATTTTATTTTCACTCATAAAACTCGATTTGGTTAATATTCTGTAAGGGAGCCACTTCCTAAACAAAAACGAGACTCATTCAATAAGGGTTTCGTAGTACCCCAATTTTTTTCCTTATTTTTTATTAAAAAAAAATTAAAAAAATATTTATGTATAGATAAAGGTTAAATCCTTGCTCCTACTGTCCCAAATTTGAAAAAATTTATCTGCTTTTTTTGGAAAAAAATCGTAAACTTGTTGAACATTTTTAGGTTTTTAATGATTTTCAAGATTTTTTTCAGAAAAAACTAAAACATATTTTCACAATTTTCGAGAGTAGAAGCATAGATTTAACCTTTATCTATTTATGTATATTTTTTTGCTTTCTTAAAAATGGAAATTAAAAAAACAATCGGGGGACTACGAAACTACTACTTACACTTTCTTTTCGTAAAGTAAATCACGCTCTTAATAAATATATAATTTTAGGATAAAATTACCCTTTCTTCTAATCACCGAGTGTTTTATGTCCGTCTACCCTTTGTTACCCCAAACTGACCGCGACACCCCATTTCCAACACCTTATAATTTCCCCAAGTGTTTCTATCCGGTTTTTACGCGCTTAAAGGCGTGTCGCGGAACAAACTGTCGACTAAAAATGTCATAAACGATGTAACGTTTCCGATTTAAAAGGGCGTTCACACACGGTTTCCCATCACGGGTTTATACACTGTATACTTTAAGGTCATTTTGTCGACCAAAGTGAGCAATAAGGGATTAGATATGAGCTATAAATTTCTCCTAGCGTACGGTTTTACCTGAAGCCCGCTAAAGCTTCGTAAAGTCTGCAACTGGTGCTTTTGATGCGATTCAAATTGAATGTTTTTTTTTTTTACATGTAATTTAGTTGTAGTTTTATATTAAATGAAATATTTTTGTTGTTACTAAGTTTTTTTTCATTTTTGAAATCCCCATTTTTTTTCTCTAACCAACCATGTAGAATACTTAATTTTTTTAATAGAATTTAACAATAGCGATTGTGAACAATACGAAAAGACAGGAAATCACTGAAAAATAATGGAAAAATTCAATAAAAACCATCATAAAAATAGAACAAATTGGATGATTAAAAAAAGTAGGAAAAAATGGGGAAAAGCCGTATAAAAATGGGGAAATAGTTAAAAGTAGGGAAACAATAGAGAAAATTGGGAAAAAAATGAGGAAAATAGGGAAAACTAGGGAAAAATAACTACATATAAGGACAAGTCGGGAAAAATAAGCAAGAATAAAGAAAATAGGAAATCTAATGGTAAACAGGAAAAAATAGAAAGATAATAAAAAATAGGAAAAAATAGAGAAACTAGCAAAAAATAGGTAAAGATATGGGAAAAAATAGAAAAATAGGGCAAAATTGTAAAAAATTGGGTAAAACAGCGAAAAATAGGAACAAATAGTGCAAAATTGTAAAATATTTAGCAAAATTGGGAAATTTGGGAAAAATAGTGTAAAATGGGTAAAAAAAAAAACGAGAAAATTAGAGTAAAATATGGAAATTTGGGAAAATGGGGAAACAACGGGAAAATTAGAGTATAATATGGATATTTGGGAAAAATGAGGAAAACAGAGATAAACAGAAAAATAGGGAAAACATAGGGAAAGATTGAGAAAACTAATAAAAAATAAGAAACAAATAGAAAAATAGGAAAAAAAAATAAGAAAAATAGGGCAATATTGGGGAAAATAAGTAAAAATGGAATATATTAAATAATAGGGTAAATATAAAATAATAGGAAACAATAATGAAAAATAGAATATGAGGAAATAGAAAAAATACCAAAAAATAGCGAAAGTTGGGACAAAATAGGAAAAAATGGGGAAAAATAAGTACAAATAAGATAAAACAATGGAAAATGGGAAAAACAGAAAGAAATAGGAAAAATAGAAAAAATGTAAGAAAATAGCGAAAACTCCAGAAAAAAGGGAAAAAATAGCAAATTTTGCCAAAAATTGGGACGAATTGGGAAAATAGGAAAAGACAGATAAATTAGGGAAATTAGAGATAAATACAGAAAAATCGATAAAAATAAGCAAACATGTATATGAGAAAATAGTGAAAAATAGGGAGGAAATAAGGAAAAATAGTACAAATGGGGAAAAATAGATCAGCGACAAAAAACAGTAAAAAATAATGAAAATCAGTATGAATTAAAGCGAAATGGAAAAAACAGGGAAAAATATAACAAAAGAGGGAAAAAAGGAGAAAATATGGAAAATAGGTAAACATAGCGAGAAGTAAGACAAAGTGAAAAGAAATGGTGAAAAATAGGAAAAAATAAAGAAAATAGCGAAAAATAGACAAAATGGGAAAAAATAGAAAAACATGTAAAAAGATAGGGAAAAATAATAAATAATAAAAAATAATAGGAATAAATGTGGGAAAAATATGAATAAATAGGGAAAATAGGGAAAATTTGAGAAAAATAGGGAAAATAAGGAAAAATAAGTCGAAATAGGAACATATAGAAAAAAAATCAGGAAAAATTAAGAAAATAGTATAAAATAATAGAAAACAGTAACCAATAAAAAGAAATAAAAAAAATTAATAAATCGGTCAAGTGCGTGTCGGACTTCACACATTTAGGGTTCCGTACCAAATGTAGAATATAAGCCAGTTGTGCAGAAGCAGGATTCTTAAATGATTTTAAAATTTCAATCGAACTACTTGGAAAAAAGATTTAAAGAAGTCAAAAGAAAAATAACCAGGCGCATGTATGTTTGATGAAGAAAAAACATTATGAATAGAAGTTTTTGTATTATTGGGTACATAAGTAAAAATTCAAATTCTGGTATAATCAACAAAGTTTTGATATGGAAATAAAGTCGTATGAAATTTAATAGATATACAATTTTTATTATATTTGGAAAAGTAATAAAGATTTAAATATGAAAATTAAAAATCATTCAGTATAAAAGATTATCAGTTTTTTTTGTACAAATTTATGATTTTTCTGTTATATAGAACCCATTACCAATAGAGATGAAGTATCAAAATTTATATAGGCATATCATTATAATCCTTATTAATTAATATTAATAAACTTTGAAATGCAACGAACAAATTTATTAATATCAGCGTAACCGACAAAGATGGAAAAAAAATTATAAGTTTAAAATTGCACAGATAAAAATAATAAAATATCACATGGTTTTTGCACTTCGTCTGAAGCACCTTGGATCTCCTCTCCATACTTCATTTCATCATCTTTGGTGACATTTTATAAATTGGTGGGGTTGTATTTATCTTTTCTTCCAAGAATTCCATGCATCAAATCAAAAAAAGGTGATGGATCCTTCTGGCATTCGCCTGTAAATTTCATATGCTTTATATGTACAAGATATTGCTTCTTTAAGCTGCTGAATTATAGTTTTAATTTCTTAATAGATTCTTTAAATTTACCCACAACTATTAGTATCTCAAATATTTAAATTTCAATTTTTTGCCATAATTGTGACTTCTTAGTTTTCCGATCATCAAAATTTTCAGTATATTTCGTGAGCAGTTTCAGGAATGTTTCCATGGCTTCTATATCTTTCTGCATGGGCCTTTTGGAGGTACAGATCTTGTGTTTTTTTCCGTACTTGTATTGATCTGACTTGTTCCTCGTAATAGTTCTACAGGGGATAGGAACAAAGTGCTCACTACACCATATTATTGATTTACCATTAAAATGTGAAATGTCACATGTCACATGTCACTTTCTAAAACCAAAACTAGTTCTACGCAGATTAACGTGAACTTGCGAACTTGCGAAAAAGATACCTATGGTTACTTTTAATTATTATTTCCCACTTCTATTATATTTAGTTCCAATTTTATGATACAGCAATACCTATAAACAGTCTGTGGGATAAGGTTTTATTTCTTTTGTATACAATTATTTGTCGTTGACCGCCTCTCAGCAGAATCTGTTTGTAGAATATGCAGCAATGCTGTCATTTGCATAGGGGAAAGATAAAAGGGCACTAGCGCCAGATTTCAACTCAAAAAAAAACAAAACACTAACATCTATATCCTTTACTAGTATTTATATTTAAATGAAAAAAATAATAATATATTAAAAACGAGGCATATATGTAATATATAGAATAAAACATGTAGTAGCTTTGGCAAAAGGGCATTGATATTATTATTTATCGAGACAATATGCCAGTGTATTATAAAAGGGACGTACATTAAATATTTAAAGAAAAATCATGCGCATTATATCTATCAAAAGAGCATTTATTATATTTTTCATTTTTTGTTGATAAAATAATAGCAGAACACTTCCTACTGATTTACAATTATAATGTTAGTGATTTTAGTACAACTGAACGTAAATTAGAATATTTCCTGTTAAAAATACTACATCAAAAACATAGATGTGATTTAAGCATAAATATTGAGATTTTTATTGTTATTTTTCCCTAAAAAAATCAAAGTAATAAATTTGTAGATCTATTTTAATAATATATTTTTTATTATTCTAAATATATTTATTCTTTAATACAGTATATTTTAATTTATGCAATTTAATTACTTTTATTTTTATCTTATTCTGAAAAGTAGACTGATTTAATAATTAAAAATGTAATAAAACTTTTGCTCTCTTGAAATAGAGCTTTTTTTTAAACTTAATAGTTCATTTTAAGTACTTAACGTAGAATAAAAGTTCGGCGAAATTGTTACTTTTTAATTAAAACTACTTCGTAATCAGGTTTTTTAATTTTTCGAAGCTTTGAGGATGAAAAAGAAGCAAAAATATTAAAATTTATGACTAATTTAATAAATTAATTATTTTGGATACTTTTATTAACAAATAATTATTTAATTTATACATCACAATTAATTTTGTTTTTCTTTAGAAAATGTCGTACTGTTACCTTCAAACTCGTGTGTAATAGGCTTCTTACCACACTTGTTATGTAAAATTTTATTTTATTATCCTTAATGTATTTACAGAATTTGCAATATTTTTATAACATGTGTTATTTAATTATTGATTTGAGTCTCCGGGCAGCTAAAAATTTGTTATGTCGTTTTTACTACATTTTACTCACAAAAGTTATTAAAAAACAATATCTAATTTTTTCATTTCATATAACTCGGCATTATTTCCATGGACAGTCAAAGAATTTTTACGAAAAAGTAAAATCAAAGCTGAAATTAGCATCCCGCTTCCTTTGAATTCATTCCTTTTAAATTTTCAACCAATTAGATCAAAATGAGTCATTCGGAGTGAAATTTTATATTGAATTGAATCTTTTATTTTCCCAAGCTCCGTTTGAAATCATAAATATTCTGAAAAATTATGTATGATGTGTATCTTTGATGTTTCATAAAAGGAAAACAGTTTTTTTTGTTCTCTTTCAATATAAAAGAGAACAACATTGTACAATTAAGAACGATTTGTTATAACTTTTAATAGCTGATAGCTTCACTTGACATGTATCATTTATAATTTATAAATCATTATTTTAGTTCAGATTAACCCCTTAAATGAAGCTATCGTATATAAATGTTTCGTAGAAACTATACTCATATGTGGGCATCATAAATAAACAATTTTTTCTACTGTCGTGTATAAATTAATAACTTTACACATACTTCATCGTGCGTAAAGTTCATCTTTACGCACTAGTGCGTAAAATGAAAAACTAGTGCGTAAAAAGTAGATTACTTATTGTTTACTCAATACCTACATATTTTTTGGCAGTAGAAAAAATAATGTATGCAACTATAGTGTGTAAAATGTCCTTTTTCACTTTACACACTTGTTGCATAACTAACTATTATATATTTAGTTATTTGTCCTCAAATTTATATAAATTTTATATATTTTATCATATTTTACAAATTTTACATATTTTACAATTTTTGAAATTTTTACAAATTTTTGACATTTTTGAAATGTTTTGTTTTTTTTTTTAATTTCGGGATTTTTAAAATCTTTGAAATGTTTGAAAATTCCGATGTTATTGAAATTTTCGATATATTTTTGATAATTTTTAATTCAACATTTTCTTTGTTTTTTTTAAATTTTGATTTACTTCTGAAATTTTTGAATTTCTTAAAATTCAGTTTTTTTAACATTTTTGAAATGTTTAAAATCTTTGATTTTTTTTTTAAATTTCAAGTTTTTTTAAAATATTTGCAAATTTTTTAAAATTTCTAAGAATAAATTTCTCAAATTTTTTAATTTTTCAAATGTTTTATATGTTTTTGAAATTTTCGATATATTTTTGATATTTTTAATTTTTTTAACAGTTTTTGGAAATTGTTTAAATTCTTGATATACTTCTGAAATTTTCATAAAATTCATGTTTTTTTTGTTTTGACATTTTTGAAATTTTTATAATTCTTAATTTTTTTCTAAAATTTTGGGTTTTTTTTTAAATCTTTTGATATGGTTTTGAAATTTTCGATATATTTTTGATATTTTTAATTTTTTTAACATTTTTTTAAGTTTTTTATATATTTGTTAAATTTTTGAATTTCTAAAAATTCAGTTTTTTTTATTTTAAAATTTTTGAAATGGTTAAAATTCTTGAACTTTTTTTAAAATTTTGTTTTTTTTTTAAATCTAATTTTTGAAAATTTCTAAAGCTATTTAAAATTTTTGATATGATTTTGAAATTTTCGATATATTTTTGATATTTTTAAGTTTTGATTGGGTTTTTGAAATTTTCGTTATAATTTTAACATTTTTTTTCAATTTTTTTTAAATTTTTTATATAAGTCTAAAATTTTCGAATTTCTTAAAATTCAGTTTTTTTAATGTTTTGAAATGTTTGAAATGGTTAAAATTCTTGATTTTTTTAAATCTTGGGTTTTTTTTAAATCTGAAATTTTTGAAAATGTCTAAAGCTTGTTAAAATTTTTAATATGGTTTTAAAATTTTTCATGTTTTAAATTTTTTTTAATTTTTTTTTTTTTTAAATTCTCGATATCTGTTGAATTTTCAAAAATTCACTTTTTTAAATTTTTGACATTTTTAAATGTTAAAAACCTTGATTTTTTTTTAATTATGGTTTTTTTCAAATCTGCAATTTTTGAAAATTTCTTACAATAAATTTCTAATATTTTTTTTTTCATTTTTTAATATGTTTTTGAAATTTTCGATGATTTTGATATTTTTAATTTTTTTAATATGTCTTTTGAAATTTTCATATACTTTTGTTGAATTTCTTAAAATTCACTTTTGTTTTTAAATGTTTTGACATTTTTGAAATGTTTAAAATCTTTGATTTTTTTTTAAATTTCGGGTTTTTTTTAAATCTGCAATTTTTAAAAATTTCTTACAATTATTTTCTGTTTTCTTTTTTATTTTTTGATATATTTTGGAAATTTTCGATTTTTTTGATATTTTATATTTTTTTAACATATTTTTTTTTGGTTTTTGAAATTTTTATATACTTGTCTTAAATTTCTAAAAATTCACTTTATTTTAAATGTTTTAACATTTTTGAAATGTTTAAAATCCTTGATTTTTTTTTAAATTTTGGGTTTTTTAAAATCTGATATTTTTGAAAATTTCTTACAATAATTTTCTGTTTTTTTTATTTTTTGATATATTTTTGAAATTTTGATATTTTTTACTTTTTTAATATGTTTTTTTTTGTTTTTCGAAATTTTTATATAATTCTGTTGAATTTCTTAAAATTCACTTTTTTTAATGTTGACATTTTTGAAGTGTTTAAAATTCTTGATTTTTTTTAAAATTTCGGTTTTTTTTAAACTGCAATTTTTTTTTAATTTTCTTACAATGTATTTGGTTTCTTTTTTTTTCATTTTTTGTTGTTTTTGAAATTTTCGATGTATTTGTGATTTTTTATTTTTTTTAAACATTTTTTTCAAGTTTTTAGAAATTTTTAATGTATTTGTTAAATTCCTTAATTTTTTTTAAATTTCATGTTTTTTTAAATCTGCAATTTTTGAAAATGTGTTTTCAATTTTCTGAAATTTAATTTTTGAAATGTTTTATATGTTTTTGAAACTTTTGATATGTTTTTGAAATTTTCCAGATATATTTGACATTATTAATATTTTAACATTTTTTCTTGATGTTTTTTTAAATTTTTAATACACTTCTGAAATTTTAGAATATCTTAAAATTCAGTTTTTTTTTTAAATATTTTGACATGTTTGAAATGTTTAAAATTCTTGATTTTTTTTAAATCTTGGATTATTTTAAAATCTTTGCAACTTTTGAAAATTTATAATAATAATTTTTGTTTTTTTTTTTTAATTTTTGATTGTTTTTGATGTTTTTAAAATATTTGATATAATTTTTAGATTTTTACATTTTTTAGTATTCATTTTTGTTTTTTGAAATATTTGAAATACTTCTGTTGAATTTCTTAAAATTCAGTTTCTTTTTTAATGTTTCGAAATGTTTGAAATGTTTAAAATTCTTTAATTTTTTTAAAATATCGGTTTTTTAATAATCCGCAATTTTTAAAAAATTCTAATATTAATTTTCTGTTTTTTGAAATTTTTAATTTTTTTAAAATTTTCTTTTGATATTTTTAATATACTTATGAAATTTTTCAATTTCTTACATTTCGTTTTTTTATGTTTTGTGACGTTTTTGAAACGTTTAAAATTCTTGAATTTTTTTTAAAATTGAGGGTTTTTTAAATCTGCAATTTTTTAAAATTTCTAAAAATAATTTTCAGTTTTTGAAATTTTTGATGGTTTTTAAAATTTTTAATTTACCTCGGAAATTTTTGAATTTCTTAAAATTCATTTTTCTTTTAATTTTTGTTTTTTTTTTAAATGTTTTTCACATTCTTAAAATTCGTAAAGTTTTGAAATTTTTATTTTGCAATTTTCCAAAATTTTTAAGTGTTCGAAAATTTTCGATGTATTTTAGAAATTATGTAAATTTTGGATATTTAAACATTTTTATTTTTATTTTTTAAATTTTCGAATGTTTTTGATATATGTTAGACATTTAGTTTTATTTTTTTAATTTTTATAAATTAATGTTTCTTGTGTATTATTTAAATTAATACAAAATTCCGCTGATGCCAAATTATTTTCTATTATATTTTTCAATATTTTTTTTCCTAGAGCGTTTACCGCCGTAAAAGTTTGACTGCAGCTAAAGTGTTAATATAATTTTAATAGAGCAAACTTTCCTCTTAACTATAATTTTAAATATAAAATTTGATTAAAACATAAATATTTATACTATTTTATAAGATAATATTTTTCTACAAAATTTAGTTTGAATATGACCTTACCAGTTATTTTTCTCATTTTAATATTAATAATTTAATACCTTTCTCATCTGTTTTACCGTTTTAGCATGAAAGTATTTCAGCCACTTGGTTTAGCTGTAATCTATGAAAATATATGCGACATAAAATACAAACAGACCTGTTTGAAATTTCAAATTAATTGATATTACTGTTTCACTAGCAATTTGTCTAATGGCTTTCTATTAGACCGGCACTTTTTAATTCATTTCAATTTCAAGATGTACCAGACGTTTTATTTAACTGCAAATATTTAAATTTTGTAGATACAAAGTTGACTTGACATTTTATTTGCTCATAAACGAAACAGGAGTACAAAATTGTAATATTCCTTAGTGGAATGTAAAGTATGCAAAAATGTATATACATTTATTATTTAACTATTTTTACTATATAGGGTGTTATTGAAATTCATGCATATATTAAAACAGATTAATATTTAGACTTTTAAAAATACGCTTCTAAGGTTAAAATAATTCATGTTCAAATTCTTTATAAAGAGTTTCTGTTAAGCAGTAATTATTGTTCCAGTGCTTTTAATTTTCTGTTCATTTTCAATTAAAATTAAAATAAAATGAAATTGCATCATCTTGTAAATGTTGCAATTTAAGAAGCTTAAAATATCATTTTTTTCTTTTTTGAAATATTCGCATTATTGATGCTATTTAATACTTTTTATAGTAATGATATAAAATTAAGTCGTCTTCTTCCTCTTCATATAATAATTTGTTTTAACTACAAAAATTATATAAGCCATTATAGAAGCTGATAAGATATCCAGACACTATCAAAGTAGACCATAAAAAATATATATGGTGAGAAAAATTAGAAAAAGTAATAGTAGATAGGCTGGGTTGCTCCGATCATAGGTATAGGGAATTCAACGTGTTAGAGTGAGAGGTATAGGAAATGTAGCGTGTCAAAAAGAAAGAGCGCTATGACGTTACACCTATCATCATGTCGATGCAGAGATGCGTTACAATGATAACGAAATCCCTAGTCCGAGCGTTATATTGCGTAATAGTTGACATAAGGATTTTAGATAAATTTCACTGGTATATTATCCAGAATTCACAAAACAAACTTATATTTCTTTTAAATTTATTAAGATTTATTTTTAATTTATACTTTTGGCCAGTACTGTATATTTTACCATTACACAATCTAAAAATATATTTAATTATTTATTTCGTACGTTATTAGGTTCGAAAAAATATAGCTTGTACAAAGTAATTCGCCCCATCTAGATATATCTCTAAGCACTATAATACTAGTAAGAGCGACAAGCGCCGATGTACCTGATCAACGGGCTGGTCGATTATTCTGCTAGAAAGAAGAAAACCGTTACAACTCCCTACTTATAAATCTTCTGGTATTATACATAGGAAAATAGATTCAGAACAATCAACCCGCAAAAAACCCAACTTGTCATATTCAAACATCCTTCCCTTTCCAACAGACGGGGTCAATCTCTTAATGATGTTGACCTAAGGCTTTGGGGATAGAGACTCATGCCCAAGGACTGGATTAAGCACTTGGGAGTGCGCTTCACGCGTACTCTTAACTGCTCAACAGAAGTCCAAAGAACTCTGAACAGAGTTAGGGATTGAGCCTGCCTCATCGGAGCCTTATGGGGACGAATTGGGAGATGTAACCCTGAAACCCTTTTGCACACCTATAAAACATATATCAGATAGAGATCTTGAGAAGGGACACGACGCTAGGAAATTAAAAAGCTAAATAAAGCGAGTCTGAAATTAAGTAAAACTGAATAGAGGAATAATAAAAATACAGAGTGGCACAGAAAAAAAATAAAACAATACGTATTATAACCGTCCTCCTTGTACAATGAATACATCTTCTTAATTGTGAAACATGAAAATTGACCTATTTTTCTCTCTATGTCTCGACATTATTTTTGTCTACGATTTTTACACCAAACAGGATATCATGTAGCATAAGGTTTTATGTTTTTATACATCTCTCTCATAATTTAAGTATAAAAAGCCATTTGCAAATATTTTTCTTTTGTAAGTATTTCGCAACATGATAAACGAATTACCTCGTGACCCTAATTAAAAAGTTTTTTTTTAATTTCAAAATAATAAAATAAAATGAATAAATTGTCGTTTATAGTACTTGACTATAGGCATCCCATAAAATACGTAGGTGTTAATATGGTCGCCTAGACATTTAGCTATTTAGTTGTTTTTAAATTGTCGATACGCCTCGTTAATGAGGCCTCGATTTTGTTTTAAGACTAGATTGGTTCTTTCCTATCCTGACCGGTGAAAGCAACGGTTCTTTCTTATCACTTGTGAACGAAATTTTGTATTTTACACGTGTTAGTGTATACCGTTTTAATGTCTTATCGAGGGCTTCTTTATAATTAAGGGTAAGCTATTTCGTTTTTTTTAATTTTAATGTAAATTCTCATAAGGTTGTCTTTTCTTTATCGATTTGACATGCCGTCTTAAGGCACGCTTATTTTTTTTGGTAACTTTCAAGCCATGCCTGCTACGCATATCTTTTATGGTATTTTTCGATCGTGAAGAACATTTCTAATTGATCTTCGAGATTCTTCAGTTGTTGAAGGATATTTCTACTTGAAATACGAGATTTTCGTTTTTTTGTTTGCTGTGTGGTGTAGGTGGTTACAAAACCCTTTTTGTAAGTGGGGAGTAGAAGTACTGGTGTAGTGTATTTTGGCTTTGCACCGCCCGAGGATATTTTTCTCCCGTTTGCTTCCTTGACCTCCGCTGAAAAAAGGACTACACCTTCGATTTAGAACTCTTGTCGATTTTGTGTAAGAGAACCAGATCCCAATTCACCGACATCTGATTCAGCACAAGAAATTTAGTACAAGGTAGATGTAAAAATCCTACATATTTTTTTCTGTTTATTTTTTTCGGACTATCTTTACAAAATTTAAACGTTAAATGTATTTTTTAGATACATATTTGATAAAAACATATTTTTTTTTTCGGCCTATCTTTCAAAATTTAAACGTTAAATTTTTTTATTTTATACATATTTGGTATAATGTTGACAGTAGTATATGAACTACTTTTTTGAGTTATAAATAATTTTTTAACCAACTTTTGACACCTATTTTCGGTTAGTTTTTTTTAAGCTTTATAAATATCATATTTAAAGGTCATATGATTATCCTGGTTTAAATTCGTTTATCATGTTATTTAAGCATACCTATTTTTGTCAGGTAATTTTAAATTATTTTGTTAATATAAACTTTGGGGTAAGTTCTCATTGTTAGACGGGTTTTAGTTTTTAAGTAACATCTTGATGTACAATATTACTTTGTATAAATTCTTTTACTACGACTCAAAAATCACTCGAAACAAAATATTGTGATTTTCTTAGACCACAAAATAATCATTAAGTGGCATCTTTTATGTTCCTGATTTTTTTGTAACAAACTGTGAATTTTTTTTAAATCTCCAAAAAAAAAACACCAACCAGGAATAAATTGATTTTTTGAAATTTGCTTTGTTTAATTTTTTACATTCAGGATAAATCATTCTAAATTCAAATATTCAATTTTGTCTACAGTAATAATTTTTTACTAAATTGAACAACATCATAAGATATAGTTCTTGTGATTTTTCTTGATTTTTTCTTTTAAAATTAAGTGGCGCCTGGCAACCCTTTAAAAAAGAGTAACTATGTAAATTCACTTCTTACCAACGACCTAATGCTCACCAGACGAAGAGCTGCCGAGCATGCTGGTTTGTAAAGAGTATTTTTTTTTGATTACCCCTGATAAGATCACATATATAAATAAAATCAAAACTTATCGAACCGCATTATATTCAGTGTACTAAATCTAAAATCAGAATTGTCATATCAGAAGGTAAAAATAATGCATTAGTCTCGTTTCTTTGATAATGTGATTCATACTTTGGTATTTTTTCGATGAGTTATATATAGAATGTTCTATTGAGAAAAAAATGTTTGTTTAGTACCTTTATATATAACATCGTCTAACTGATATATCTGTGAACGAGCTCTCTCTGTCGTATCTTCATCGCTTGTCGCCTATCTCTATCTCCCATCGCGGTCTCCATCAGTTGTTGCGAACGAGTACCTTAAACCCCACCTTTAGATACTACTAAACTCCTAATGCTTCATTGCAAAAAAAATCACCCATTATTTCTTGGTGTTTTATTACCCCAACAGAAAATAGAAATTATCTCGTTATTAGCAGATTTGTGGTCTCCTAAATAATCTAACCCTACTACTACTATCTTTCTCATTATACACTAAACACCATCTAACAGGAAACTACGGTGCATTACATTGAGATAGTTAGGAAGTTGTCAAAAGGAAAGTTTCAACATCAGCATCGTCAGGTATTTCGAACAAACAATCCGTCTGTCTCAATGGATAACGAATTTCTATTCCCCAGAAAGACAAGAATACATGAGAAAGACATCTCGTTAGTTACTGAGTTCTAAAGTAATAAGTCATTCATTTATCTATTTTGAATTGTACATTTTGTAATTTATATATACTATTAATTCTAATAAAAATACATAATTTATTTTAAGATCAACATAATAATAATCGTATTGTTTGTCTTGAATTTTAATCGCAACATTGCAGATAATATTGATCATTAAATCAGCGGTGTACATTGAGTATTAATTAGCATTAGCGTGTACATAGGCAGTGTATATGCAAAACATAATCTTATAATCCCTGGCATTTGCTCAAATGGATTTCAATGGCTTGTATTTCCATAATAATAGTACCTCTCATATTTAGGATAAGGTCATTAAAATCAAATCGCCATTTAAACCATAATTAAGTTTGTCATTTATTATAAAAAGTTGGGTGTGAAATTTCAACATTGACCTGAATAGATAAAATAATAATTGTTTTACAAAAATTAAAAGTATCAATGGCTTTTGTTGGACTTGAGCTGTTTCCTACCTTTTAAAGTGTTCCAGAGATCTGTCTTTAGTCTGTTCTATTTATTATTGTTAATATGTCAAGTTTTAAATTATTCTAATGAAAGAACTGAATTATTCCCGGTTAAGTGAATTTTTTTTTGTGAGATAAATATATCTTCTTCCTTTATTATTTTTAACTATATTATTGTTATTGTGCCATCCTTTGTCGTAACCATACTAAAAATTTCAACCGCAATAAACGACAAGGAGTATATTTTGTCGGTTTGGAAACATGTTGGAAGGCTGTAGAAACGCGTTTGCGGTTACGTAGCGTCCAGAATCCAGATGACGGCATTTATCAACCTTGCCAGGGTCTGTATAATACCCGAAAAAGAACCTTTTTTGTCCTTGCGCTGGAAAAATAAGCCCAAATTAAAAGAGGCCCTCAAACAAACCAGATTAACTTTTATTGTCGCTTTCGTATTAAAAAAAAATGTTTTTGTTCAAGGGTCGTGTGATGCGAAGGGATTTTTTCGGGTAATTTCTTTTAAGGAATTGCCGGGGAGAGATGTTACAGATTTACAGGTCGTAAAATGTAGGGGATAATTAAATTTTAATAATAATTTAATACAGCGAGTTGTGGTAAAAACAGGATGACGTATTTACCATTAAATTTTATTTTTTATCACAGTTTTAGATTTTTATTTATTCTTGTTTCAATTTATGAAAATGTTATTAAATTAAATGGCTTCACTGCTCAATCTATATAATATATTTCGACTTAATAATAATTTAAATTGTTTTTTATATTTTTATTTTCCGGATCCAATCCACAATAAAATATAGTGAACAAGCAAAAGAAAATCGAGATATCGATGGAAATATTAATTTTGAATGAGGTCTGTCTGTGTGTCTGTGTGTGTCTTCCACGATAACTATCGATCCTTAAGAACGCCATTAATTCTTATGTTGTACCCATAACTTTTTAAATATTAAAGTTGTGGAACTTAATTTTTAATAATATTCTCTACAGCTGAGCCGCAAAAATTCTGGGGTGACACAACCGATTGTTTTTTTCACTTTTTTTGGGTTTTTTTTTTACTTATTTGACTTTATTTTTTGCTTTTTCGAGCTATTTTGTATTATTTTACACCTATTTTATTTTTTGGGCTTTTTTGTCCATTTTTCTCCTTTAATATCATATTTTTTCTTTTGCTTTTCGTCCTTTCATCATTATTGCTTTTTTGCCATGTTTTTGCTATAATTTTTAATTTTTTGGTTCTTTTTTGCATTTTTTACCATGTTTTCATTGTTTTGTATTTTTTTCTTTTTTTTAAACTATTTTTAATTTTTTTTTAACTTTTTTGGACATTTTTGACCTTTTTTTACCCTTATCCATTTTTTGTTCTTTAATGGGTCTATTTTGCCGTTTTTTAATTTTTTGCCCTTTTTTCCTCTTTTTCCATTACGTCGTCCTTGTTTCCTACTTTTCATCAATTTTTTTTACTTTCTTTTCCTTTATTAAGCCGTTTTCCTTTTTTTTCTTTTTGATCTCTTTTTGTTTTTTTAATCCTTTTTTCTGTTTTGCCTTCTTTTACCATATTTGTTTTTTTTTGCCATGTTTTTGCTTTTATTTTTACCTTTTTGTTTTTTTTTGTGCTTTTTTTGTTTTCACTGTTTTTTTCTTGTTTTTACCTTTATTTTGTCTCTATTTTGCAGTTTTTGGTTTTTTAAAATTTTTTTGGGGTTTTTTTTCCCTTTACTTCGTTCTTTTTTTCTATTTTTTGTCCATTTTTTACCTTTATTAGCCCTTTTTCCTTTTTTGGTCGTTTTTGTTTTTTTTTTTCTTTTTTTCTCGTTTGCCTTCTTTTACCATATTTGCTTTATTGCCATGTTTTTGATATTAGTTTTCCTTTTTTGTTTTTTTTTTCGTCCGTTTTTTACCTTGTTTTCCTTGTTTTCCCTTTTTTTTTGTTTTTTAAACTTTATTTAATTTTTTTTTTCTTTTTTTGACATTTTTCCCCTTTTTTATCTGAATCCTTTTTTGCCATTATGTTAGCTCTATTTTGAAGTTTTTTTGTTTTTTTTTATCATTTTTTTAATTTTTTGGAATTTTTTCTTTTTTCCCTTTACTCCGTCCTTTTTCCCATTTTTTGTCCTTCTTTGCCTCTAATAAACCTGTGCTTTTTTTACCTTGTTTTCCCTTTTTCTTATCTTTTTTTGACATTTTTGGCCCTTTTTTAACTCAATTCCTTTTTTCCTTTATTTTTTCTCTATTTGCAGTCGTTTTGTTTTTTTTAATTTTTTGGCGTTTTTTTCATTTTCCCTTTACTTCGTCCTTATTTCCTACTTTTTGTCCATTTTTTTGGCTTCTATGCATTTATTAAACCGTTTTTCCTTTTTTTTGCTTTTTTTTGGTCTTTTTTTGTTTTTTTTTGCCTTTTTTCTGTTTTACTTTATTTTACCATATATGATTCTTTGCCACGTTTTTGTTATTATTCTTCCTTTTTCGTTTTTTTTTAACTTGTTTCCCTATTTTTCTTTTTTTAAACTATTTTAATTTTTTTTTGGACATTTTTGGTCCTTTTTTAGCTTAATCCATTTTTTCCCTTATTTTGGCTCTATTAGCAGTTTTTTTTGGGATTTTAAATTTTTTTGCCTTTTTTTTCCTTTACTTCATGCTTTTTTTCCTCATGTTTCCTCTTTTTTTTTTGCTTATTTTGGTATTTTTTTTGCCCTTTTTCTATTTTGACCTTTTTCACCCATTTTTTGCTTCTTTAATATACCTCCTTTTTTGTTTTGCCTGGTTTGCCTTCTTTTACCAGTTTTACTTTTTTTGGAATGTTTTTGCCCTGATTTTGATTTTATTTTGTCCTTTTTCGGTCTTTTTTGTGCTTTTTTACCTTGTTTTCCTTGTTTTGCCCTTTTATTCCTTGTTTGCCCTTTTTACTCCTTGTTTGTCCTTTTTATAAACTTTTTTAATTTCCCTTTAATTTTTTTGGCCTTTTTTCCTTTTCCATTTTTTGGCTTTATTTTGATTCTATTTTGGCTTTGTGTTGCTTTATTTTTCGGCGTTTTTTCTTCATTTCCAATAAAATTGCATTTTTTGGTTTTTTTGAACTTTTTGTTGATTTTTTTCCGTTTTTTCTTTTTTTAGTCCATTTATTTTGGCTTTATTTAAGTCTTTTTTTTTGTTTCGAAAGCGGATTGAGACTCGTCTGGCGCGGATTAGAATCTTGACGAGTACCAAAAATAACAGAATATGTACCTTAGGGATTTCAAATGTTATTTTTCCTAAGGATTGGGCCAGCACACTCATAGCTTATCTACTAATATTATTTAAGTGGATTGTTAACCTGAATGACATTTATATAAAGGAGACGGATTTTATTAATACCAGTATTAATTAACTTCACTAAAAGGAAAAAAAACAGATTGGATTTTGATAGTATAATTTTTGTGATCATCAATATAATGAAATAATATATTTATAATAAAAAGGAGTTTTCTGTTAATGATATTTTAAAATAAGAAAATTATGATTATGCTTGAAACTACACTCTAATATTTTTTTATCTTAATAATAACGCATCACTATATTCCGACTAGTCTATACCATCAATAACATCACAGCCGAGAATTTCCCATGACAATAATTTGAATAACTCGACTTTTCGTTCTCTGGAATCTCTTTTTCGAGATTATGGGGAGAGCGTCAGCGACGTCAGCAATTTGGTCGGTACGTCACCAGGGGAATATGTTTCATTTTTCCAACAAGTATTATGCAAATCGACGATGGGTTAACAACAAGCCTTGTGACAGAAATTTCGTGTGGAATAACGACAAGGAAAAAAGTCTATGTAATGTGTGTCAAATATGTCACGTTAACGTTCAGATTTAAATTTAATTGAACAGCGACATTTCATATTTTAAGCATAATCAAATTTAAAAAAAAATATAAATATTTTAAAAATACTAAAATAGTCGAAGAGGATATTTTTATAAAGTTAACTAAACTACAACTGATTAAAAAATGACAATACGTATTTTGGTATAAAATAATCTTTTTCTACAAGCGTGCGGAAAAGTATACTTTTCCGCACGCATTTGAGTGCGAAAAGTTGTACTTTTTGAAATAATATAAACTTTTTATATTAATGATATATTATTTCATAAAGTG
Organism: Neocrepidodera transversa; assembly: GCA_963243735.1. Taxonomy (NCBI): domain Eukaryota; kingdom Metazoa; phylum Arthropoda; class Insecta; order Coleoptera; family Chrysomelidae; genus Neocrepidodera; species Neocrepidodera transversa. The sequence goes on along the minus strand of OY725347.1, from coordinate 6,829,879 downwards.
CAAAAGTTTTAATCAAATTTCCGAAAATATGTCATTTTTGAGAAAAAAGAGGGGAAATTATGATCAAAGGTGCAACATTTGAAAAGAAAAATGATTGAAAAAAAAGTGTCATATTTTTGAGAGAAAGGAGTGGAAATTGGTGTTAAAAAGACGCAACAATTGATAGGAAAATGATTAAAAAACTAATATTTTTGAGAGGAAAAAGGGAAATATTCAGAATAAAAAAGGGGGAAATTAATTCATAATAAAATCAAAACTTGAACAGAAAATTATTGAAAAAACCGACATTTTTTCAAGTGAAGAGAGGAAAATTTTCAAGAGAAAAAAGTCCAAAAGTGCAAAATTTTAAAACAAAATGTCGAAAAAAGTGTCATTTTTTGAGAGACAATTTATTTTAAAAAAAGTATTATATTTTAAGAGAAAAAAGGGGAAATTGAAGTCAAAAAAGTGCAAAATTTGAAAAGAAAATTATTGAAAAAAGTAATATTTTTGAGAGGAAGGAGGGGAAATTTTCAAGAGAAAAGGGGAAATTAATGCCAAAAAAGTGCAAACCATGAAGAGAAAATATCGAAAAAACCGACATTTTTTCAAGTGAAAAGAGGGGAAATTTTCATGAGAAAATAGGGGAAATTATTATCCAAAAAGTGCAAAATTTTAAAACAAAATTTCGAAAAAAATATCTTTTTTTGAGAGAAAAGGGGAAATTAAGATCGAAAAGTGCAAAATTTAAAAAAAATATTATTAAAAAAAGTATCATATTTTTGAGAAGAAAGAGGGGATGTTGGTGTTAAAAGGCGCAAAATTTGAAAAGAAAATTATTGAGAGGAAACAGTGGAAATATTCAGGATAAAAGAGGGGAAATTAATGCCAAAAAAGTGCAAAATTTAAAAAGAAATTTATTGAAAAAGCCGACATTTTTTCAAGTAAAAAAAGGGGAAATTTTCAAGAGAAAAGAGAAGAAAATGTCCAAAAAGTGCAAAAATTTGAAAAAAGTATCAATTTTGAGAGAAAAGAGGGAAAATTAAAGAAAGGCAATTAATGTCAAAAAAGTGCAAAATTTCAAAAGAAAATTATTGAACATAGTGACATTTTTTCAAGTAACGATAGAGTAAATTTTTAAGAACGGAAAATATCCAAAAAGTGCAAAATTTTCAAACAAAATGTCGAAAAAAGTGTCATTTTTTATAGAGAAAAGAGGGAAAATTAAGATTGAAAAGTGCAAAATTTAAAAAGAAAATTATTGAAAAGAAGTGGTGACATATTTTTGAGAAAAAAGACAGGAAATTATTGTTAAAAAAGTTCAAAAATTTGAAAAGAAAATTATTGAAAAAAGTACAATATTTGTTTAGAGGAAAGAGGGGAAATTTTCAAAAGAAAAGAAATGAAATTAATGCCAAAAAAGTGCGAATTTGAAAAGAAAATTATTGAAAAACTGACATTTTTTCAAATGAAAAGAGGGGACATTTTCAAGAAAAAATGTCTAAAAAGTGCAAAATTTTAAAACAATATGTCGAAAAAAGTGTCATTTTTTAGAGAGAAAGAGGGGAAATTAAGATCAAAAAGAGCAGAAAAAAGTGTCACATGTTTGAAAGAAAAGAGTGGAAAAAAAAGTGCAAAAATTGAAAAGAAAATTATTTTTTTTTTTTTTTTATTTAAATTTACTGCTTCAACCACAGAGGGTTATTAGCATTGTGTTGTTTATTACATTTATTATTGTTCACACTTATTTTCTAGATGTTATTTATTAGTTGAGAATCAATTAAAAAGTTTATTATATTATTATTATCATGGTTGTTTTGGAGGATTGCTTTTAGATTGTCTTCTAGGTGATATCTATTTCGTTCTATCGTGTAGAGAGGGCATTCTAGTAAAATGTGTCCAATGGTAACTGCACAGTCACACGCGTAACACACTGGTTCCTGTTTCCCGCACAGTAGGTGTTGGTGAGTTAAAAGTGTATGACCCATGCGCAGCCGCGATAGGATCACTTGGTTTCGGCGTTTGGCTGGCACTGATTTCCAAGGTAGCACTGATTTTTTCACTAACGCTAATTTAGAATTGGACCGATTCCATTCTGACTGCCACGCACTGTGCACTAAACGTTTCAGGTACGGTTTTAAGTCCAGATGGATCGTTTCCTCGATGGTTGTAGCTTCAGGGCTTGAGATTGCTGCTTTTGCGAGTGCGTCGGCTTTTTCGTTCCCACATATTCCTATGTGTGATGGCACCCATAGGAACTCTAAGTAGGTACCTTTTTGTTGAATGTCGTGCAATTCCTTTTTTATACACGAAAGTGTTGGGTGGGATGGGTAGACTTGTTTCATGCCTAGGATGGCACTAAGAGAATCGGTTATGATTAAATATTTGTGATTATTTTTCAGGCTGATATGTTTAAGGGCAAAAAGTATGGCAGTTAATTCAGCTGTATATATGGATGTCGTTATTGGGAGTTTAAAAGAGAAGTTTCGATCAGATGAAATAAATGCTGCTCCTGTTCCGATATCTGATTTGGATGCATCAGTATAAATATGATTAAAATCTGAATAGAGTGACATAGCTTCGAGAAAACTAGCCTTTAAAAATTTATTGTTAATGTCTGACTTTTTGTGTACAGCTAGAGTAGTGTTAAACTTCGGAAGAGGTACTGTCCAGGGAGGTACGTTATTATTTCCGGGATTAATGTAGGTAGTTGGAAAGGTAAAATGAAGGTGTTTTGAATATTGGCTCAATCTGTGGTAAAAAGGAAGACTGATTCTTTTTCTCGTATTGTATAGGTCTGTAAATCTATGAGCGAAGACATAATGATGTACGGGGTTTTCTGGGTTAGGTAGTATAGTAGCTGCAAAAGCTAAAGTGAGATATTCTCTGCGAAGTCTCAATGGTGGTTCCCCGGCTTCGACATACAGGCTTTCTCTGGGGCTAGTATAAAAAGCTCCTAGGGCGATTCTGATTCCACTGTTGTGTATTATGTCTAATTGGTCTAGCGCTTTTTTCCCTGCAGAGTTATAAACAATGCTACCATAATCAATTTTAGATCTGATTAATGTTCTGTATAGGTTCATTAAAGTGTTGTAATCAGCTCCCCAGGATCTATGAGCTACTGATTTCATTAGGTTTAATCCTGATTGGCACTTTAACCGAAGAGATTGGATGTGAGGCTCCCACGAGAGTTTTTGGTCTAAAACCATACCAAGGAATCTGATGTTGTCTTCGTATCTAATTGGTTGGCCATAGAGCATAAACGGAGGTAAATGGTTTATATATTTTTTTGAAAATATAATTGCCTTGGTTTTTGTTGTCGAAAATCGTAATCCACTTTGTTGAGACCATGTTTCGATGTTATTTAGAGCTTGTTGGAGAAGGTAATGTATTCTACTGATGTTTTTCCCACTAATAAAAAAGACAAGATCATCAGCATATAGTCTTGCCTTCACTGGGTTTTTACAGTATTGAATGATTTTATTGATGGCTATTAGAAAAAGGATTACACTTAAATTAGAGCCTTGTGGAATACCATTTACTTGTTCTCTTAGAGTTGATAATGTTCCATCAACTCGGACTTGGAATACACGCCGATTAAGGAAATTTTGGATGAATTTGGCAATGTTACCATTAATCGACCATTGTTGTAAAGTTTTTAGAACGTCATACCGCCAAACCGTATCATATGCTTTACTTATGTCGAAGAATATAGCTATGCATGTTTGTTGAGATGCGAATGCTTCATTTATCTCTGACTCTATTGCTATTAGGTTGTCTAGGGTTGATCTTTGTTTACGGAAGCCGCTTTGTTGAGGAATAAATAATTTTTGTTGTTCCAGGAACCACATTAATCTATTGCTTATCATTTTTTCAAGAATTTTACACATTGCACAGGTAAGGGAAATGGGTCTGTAAGAATCGGGAATGGATTTTGGTTTACCTTGTTTATGGATAGGGATAATAATTGATGAACACCAGATTTCAGGAAATTCATGTTTGAGCCATACAGAATTGTATAATTTAAGGAGTGATTCCTTTGCTATTAACGGAAGTTTTTTAAGGAAAATGACGGGTATGTCGTCTGGCCCAGGGCTTGAATTTTTTGTGTCTTCTAGAGTGGTTTCTAGTTCGTTCATGTTGAGTGGGACATTTAATGGTGAGTTATCATTATTTTCAAATTGAATGTGTTTGCATTCTTCATTAGCTTTTCTTCTTTGAAAGTCATTGGTTAGATATTCGTTGCTTGAAGATTGTTGAAAATGGTTAGCTAAATTATCGGCAATGTCTTTTTTTGTTGAGTGAATAACATCATTATCTTCAATATAATTAATTGAACTGTATGCATTTTTTCCTGACAGTTTTCTGACCATTTTCCATACTGTACTAGCAGGGGTAGACGTATTTAAGTCGGATACGAACTTTTTCCATGATTCTAGTTTGCTTCGTTTTAATATATATCTAGCTCTTGCTCGTAATCTTTTATATTCTATTTTCATTTCGACGGTTTTATTTCTTTTAAATCTGTTAAATGCTCTTTTGTACTCCTTGATTGCTGTTTCACATTCAGGATTCCACCACGGAACTGCTGGTCGGGAGTTATTAAAATAAGATCTTCCCACGGTTTTTTCTGCCACATTTATTATCATTTCAGAAAATTTTTGGATTTTTAAATCAATTGAGTCTTTGCAATTGAAATCATATTGCAAAGAAACATTCTCTGATATTAGTTTCGAGTAATTGTCCCAATCAGCGTCTTTTATTCGCCATTTGGTGACATTTGATTGAGTATACGGCTGTGTAAGATTCGTTACTACTATAGGAAAATGATCGCTGCTATAAAGGTAAGGAAGGACATCCCAAGAAAGAGAAGGAGATAACTGAGGATCACAAATAGTTAGATCTATTGCAGATGATTCACCGGTTGATGAATTGAATCGTGTATTTCTACCATCATTAAGCAGGTTAAGATTAAAGTTATGAATTACTGTTTCTATTTGACGTCCTAATCCTGTTAGTTTCTTTGAGCCCCATATGAAATTGTGTGCGTTAAAATCGCCAAGGATGATTCGAGGAGATTGTATTTGGTTAATTAAATTAGCTATTTCTTGTACATCCGGATTGACATCAGGGGGGATATAGATGTTACATAAGTTTACCTTTGTTGGTCCCATTATTGTGACGGCTACGGCTTCTAAGTTTGTTACTATGGGTATTTGTACAGAGACTTGTGAGTTATGTACATAGACTGCGACACCTCCGCTGGCATGGTTAGTATATTCCCTATTTTTATGAAAGCAATTGAAGTTTCTGAGTATATGAGAATTGGAATGCTTAAAATGTGTCTCTTGTAGACAGATAATAGTTGGATTATACTTGTTTATAATGATTTTTAACATTTCAAAATGGGTATAATACCCATTTATATTCCATTGAAGTAAAGAATTGAACATGATCGATTACAATTTTAGTATGTATCTATAGAGTTGTCTGTGTCAGATGATTCGAATGTGGAGTGTGAATGGTATTGCTTCTGGATCTTTTTTCGGAGTTTGGTTATTCTCATTTTTATTATCTTATCAGGGCAATATGGATGGACCTTCAGTAGCATGTCGATTAAACTTTCGATATCATCTGTGTATCTTTTGGCAATGCTTAGAACATCAGTGGATCCTTGGCAGTTTTCAATAAGCATTTTAAACTCTTCAAAATTAAGTGGGAATACGGTAGAGGTGTCGTTTAGATATGCCTGTGCAGGTAGTAAAATTTCATCTAAGGGATCGATAGTTTTTTCTGAGGGTTTCGATGCGTGTTTTGTTTTTTTAAGTACCTTTTTGTCGGGTGCTACAAATGTTTGTTTGTCTGAATTATCGTTGGCTGGAGGAGACGAAATTTCTGATATTGGTCGTTTACTTGAAACAGAAGTGGATGACTCAGATGGTATTTCTTCTTTACTAATAACAGGAGGAGTGGTATTTTGTTGAATTGTTAATGGATCTATTGAAGAGTTTTTTGCGGAGGGTAGATTTTGTTTAGTGTTCGAACTTGATTGCTCGGTATTTACTACTGTAGACGGAGTTTGTATGTCAGGGATGCCACTCTGAGAGGAGATTTCTTGTAAGGATGGAGCATTGGAATGGGTGGGAGGCTGATGTAGATGAGTTTGATTAATTGGAGAGGATGTATGAGGATTCGGACAGTTTTGTGCGGTATGCCCGGGTTGTTTACAGGCGAAGCAAATCTGGTTATCTAAAGAAAGATATATTCGATAAGGTGTCTGATCATATTCGACTATAATGGATTCTGGAATTTGGATATTTTTTGGGGGAGTGATGTATACGTGTCTGCGGAAGCTATATATGTGTTTATATTCTGGGTTCGTTGTTCCAATTCTTAGAAAATTTACGCTAGTTACTAGAGTTAGTCCAATTTTTTTCAGAGTATCTTCAATAGCTAAGTGAGGTATTGAGGGGCAGACATTAGAAATGATTAATCTTTCATTGGCATTAATTAATCTTCGTGCTTGGATGACTTGATGATTAACGACAACTGTTGCATTGTGAGAGTTTATGAAGTCTTCGACTATAGCTTCACTTGATAGATAAATACAAATTCGGTTATTAGAAATTCGGGACGAGAAAAGGATATTTTTTGGTTGTATTTTGTTTCCAACTGCATGTAAATATTCTTCAAGTTTGGTATTTTCAATTGCAGGGAATACTATAGCTTGCTTTTTAGATGGGAAATTGTATTTATTTTTAGTGGTGACAGATGAGTAAGTTTTGTTTTGGTTTGAATACGTTGGATTTTGAGAGCTTCCGTGCTCGTAAGCACTCAATGGTGGAAATTCATCCATTGCTAATTTTTTGAATCATTTATCACTGAATATTCTAAGTACGGACCTGTATAGTATTCTTATTTTGTTGTAAGTAATAGTTGATAGGCGATATGATATCGACCTTCGACAGGTCTAAGGATATTTCTTGATCGCTTTAAGTTGTTTATATACGATAAATGCGAAAAAAGAATGACTTACAGTTTTTGCACAATATTGTTTAGGTGTTTAAAGTCACTATGCACTGGTTGTAACAAATTAATAACTTCTATTTCCTTAAGAGAATGGGTTTTATTTCACTGTTAATGATTTCGGTTAGGTTCACTTTCGTTGCCAGGACCGAACTAGAAAATTATTTAAAAAACTGACATTTTTTCAAGTAAAAAGAGGGTAAATTTTAAAGAGAAAGGAGGGGAAAATGTCCAAAAAATGCAAAATTTTGAAACAAAATTTAGAAAAAAGTGTCATTTTGAGAGAAAAGGGGGAAATTAAGATCAAAAAGTGCAAAAAAATGTGTCACATGTTTGAGTGAAAAGAGGGGAATTTTTTAAACAAAATTTCGTAAAAGTGACATTTTTCAAGGGAAAATAGAGGACATTTTCGTGTGAAAAGGGGGGAAATTTAGGTAAAAAAGTGCAAAATTTAAAAAAAAATTATTGAAAATAATGTCATTTTTAGACTTCTATACGCTAAATTTTATAATTAGAGAGAAGTCTTATAATACGGCTCTGTCTGTCTGTCTGTCTGTTCGCATTTATAACTCTTATTTATTTAAATTTTATTATATTTTTATATGATTTATTCGTTTTTTCTTATTTTTCTTTTTGATATTTGGTTTTTCAGAAAATTCACATTTCTTGTTTTTTTTTTGAGAATATATTAGATTTTTTTAATATTTTCTTTTTGTTTCAATTCTTGTGGTTAATTTTCGGGTACAATTTTTTTTAAATTTTTTCAGAATTTTTCAGATTTTTGAGGGTTTTTCAATTTTGTTTTAAAATTTTTATGGTTTTTTTAATTTTTTGTCTAATTTTTTCAAGATTTTTCTAATTTTTGGTTTTTGGATTTCTTTCTGATTTTTTTTGTTTGTTTTGATTTGTGTCTTCCGATTTTTACTTCTTTTTTTTATTTTGATTTTTTTAACTATTTTTCTCATTATTTGTTTTTTTGTGTTTTTTTTTCCAATTGTTTCTTATTTTTGTTTTTTTTTTAAATTTTTTTTCAGCTGTTCCTTGTTTTTGTTTTGTTTGAATTTTTTTTTACTTTACAAATTTTTTAGGGTTTTTTTTTTCTGATATCTGTTTATTTTCTAAATTTTGTTGGTTTTTAATTTTCTTTACATATTTAAAATTTCATTTTTAGTTTTTTTTTTATTATTTCTAAAATTTGTCACATTTCAAATTTTTTTAGAATTTTTATGGGTGTTTAGAATTTCTATTTTTTTTTCTCAATTTACTTTTTTTAAATTTTTTTGTTTCTCCAACCTTTATTTTAAAAATTAGATAATATTGTGTGGTAATAATGAATGATTGCAAAGATGATAATAATAATTCTAATAATTTATATATATCTGAATCTTTTTTGTCTCTCACTTAAAAATAAATTACTTTTGTTTCATTTTTAGCGATAATAGTCTAATTTATATACAGCAAAAGTTTCGCAACATTTCCTTCTTTTTATTTCTTTATTGTTTGGAATTGTTTCGTGGTCCATATATCATTATTATGAGCTGTCAAAGATAACACAACCCAGCGTGTTTCTCGAATCATACATCAACTTTGGGTTTCTATAGAACTGGAAATATTGCGCATTACTGAACGAAGTAATTGTATTTTTTTCTTGTTTTTTGTATTCCAAGCTTATTATACAATAATTATTTTTTAAACTGTATATTACTATCTAAGTAATGCTTATACATAAAACAAAATATTTTATTCATGAATCTCTTTTGCGAATATTTATTCTGTTAATAATAAATATAGAAATTTCATGGTGGATTGCTAAATCTCGTTTACTGATTTTTTTTTTCAATTTTTTATTTTATAACTATTATACTGGCTATCATGAAATTTTTTATGAACCCTAATTTTGTCACAATTATAATCCAAATCCATTATCTCAAATATGATCAAGTAATGAAGTAGTAAAACCCTAAATCTAGTACCACATATATAAATTGCAAAAAAAAATTAAATTTAATGTTACATTGAAAGGGAAATTAACATCGACTAGTTTCGGAAATTATACCATCATCAGGACAAATTAATTATAACGTTAATAAAATTAAGTTCATTATGACTCTTGATTTCTTGAATAATCCAGTAAGACTTTTGAGAGTGTTGATTAAAGGAATTATGAATATTGGAAGAATTCTAGGCGGCGAACGTCTTAACATAAATCCAAAATTTCGAAGGACCAAACTTCTTGGAAAGAAGTTAAGCCTATATGAATGTTGAAATAAAAATAGTATTTGAAATTGTAAGGTAACATTTTATTCCATCAATATTTAAATTGAATTTATATTGAACTCAATCACTTCACTCACTGTAAAAAAATATTTACACTTTTTAGTATGAAAAACTCAAAAAACTTTTTTGGGTGCGGTTATCCCGCCATTTTCTTTATATGAAGAAACTTTTTTGCTCTCGTATAGGCATGACTAACTTGAATCGCTGTCTGGATGCGAGATAGCTTGTGTGCTCTGATTTTTTTTAACGAAGAGGAGGGTTGGTAGTTTTTTTATAGGTAGGAGACATGTGACGTGGTACGTAAATAACCTTGAATTCAGCATCGTAGCGGGAAGAAACAGATCTATATGATGTGTCTCTTATAATGATGGGATAATATGAGAGAAAGATAAGCTTGCATAGCAACATTCGCTTGTGTATTTTATTCTTTTTAACTGTACTTTGCAGGCAGATAAAAAAGAGAAAGACGCAATAATATTGTGTTGATTTTAAATCTATTTTTAGATAAAATATTGGACATTAATATGAACTGAAAAATGAATTGGTTTGTATTTTCTGGACAATATTCCAATGAAATTTATCCACTGAGAGATACTATAGTGTTCAGAAACACTCTGTGATATTTACATCTTTGTAAGAACCAAATTCTGAGTAGAATTTTCTTCCTAACTGTGGTCAGATCGGTAGTGGTCAAATCCAAAAGGTTATCCATTATCTGTTTTCCAATCTGAACACTTGAACATGTATCAACAGCCTCAACTGGATTAATTATGAAATCAAGAGACATTATAATGAACTTAATTTTAGTAAAGTTATAATTAATTTAGCCTGATGGTGGCATAGTTGCTGAAACTAGTCATTGTTAATTCCCCAACTTAATGTATCAGATTAAAAAAAAAATTGCAATATATACATGTAGTACTAGATTTACAATTATGTCTAATCTTAGAAAAAAATTGTTTTTTTATTTTAAAAAAAGAAACCCATAAAAAAGTCAAAAAAAATTTGTTATTTATAAGAAATTTAAAAAAATTTAAACAGGTAAATATTGGATAATTTTCATAATTCATCCTGAATAAAATTGGATTTGTGTTACAATAGTATTTTTTTCAATACTATGCGCAGTGCCAGAGCAAAAAAGACAACTAGGGGAGTTCGGGGCGGCAATATTGGGTACTACTGAGATATGATGGGGTACCCTTTCTATTGACCAAAGCAATGATAATATCTGTCCACCCAAAGCTGATTCAGCACATTAGGTGCTGAGGTGATTGTAGGTTTATTTTTCCTGAAATCATAGTTAAAAGTGTAAAGTATGAGTTCTGTTGATTTATTTTTCATAAAACTAATTTACTTCCCCTAAATCTAAACCTAGTTACAAAGATGCCATTACAAAAATTACGTAAATAGGACAATATAGGGTCATTTTTTTGGAAGGAATAAACAGTCAGTGCCCCACGATTATAAATGTCCCATAATTAGTGTTTTCTTCTGTTTCACATTGATCATGATGGTTAGGAAGTACTTGCGGAAAACTGGAAGAGGTAAATGGTCACTAGAGGTTACGAAATTTTCCATTGATGCTATTTTGAGTAGAGAAATGGGGCAGATAATTCCTTTACTCTTTTCCAGTAAACACTCGAATAATGAGTAAAGATGTCGAAGCAGCAAGGAAATAGTCCTCTTGAAATTCTAGCAATATCTGTTTACCTATACGAACCAAGTCCAATTTTATTACAGGTTAGGATATAAAAAACAGTTTTTTCATCTAAAGAAGAGACTTTATTAGTGGAAGTAGAGCATTTCAGCAATCAAACAAATTGCTGGAAAAGACTGATTAGCGGATTTCGAAATCCGCCGTCATCAACTATTGTTGCAAAAATCGAAGGCAGCCAGTGCTGCTAAAGCGACCGCTTTCAGCAAAGTTAATGCCGGAAAAGAGGTTAATTTATTAACTCGAGTTGCTCAGGACAATAAGTTAACTTTTGATCGAATCTATAACTGAGATGAGACAATACCTAAACATATATCGAAGATACTCTAATTTAAAAGGGAGAAAACAAATTGGGGTTGTTAAATGTGCTGAGAGGGGAAATACAATAACTGTTGAAGTTTGTTTCAGCGTAGCAGGAACGTAGATGCATCTTACGTTTATATATCAATCTAGTGGATGGATGTAGTATGCCGTATTATTTTCCTGGCACAAGAGATTTGTTTCATGGAGTCGTGTAACTAAAGAGTCTGCTCCTCTTGGTTGGACATTTCACTCATACCATGAATATTGGGGTGATTGACCACACAAAAAACAACGGCGTTATATTATATTTTTCACCATACTGCACTCATCCCCTATAACCCCTCAACGTAAGCTTCATAAGACCATTGAATGTATTTTATGACCAGGAAGAGTCTATATAGCTGAGAACAAATCCAGGTCCTGTTGTGACATAATGAAATGCTTCTATCAGAGCTGCTAAAGTGACTTCTACAATAAACAGCATTAAAAAAACTGATGTCTGATAGGCCTGCTCTTATTTCATAAAACGAAGACCAGCCTAATCCTATTGATTGGGGTGAATATGAAATCTTACCTGACAAGATTGTTCCTGCAATATATCTAGACCATCAGTGTTCTACCATTCCATCTATAAATGGATCCACAATTAAATCTAATAATCGAAGATAACTGCTAATGTTGATGGTATTTCCGTCATGTATACACCAAAAAATACTAGTACAAACTCGCAATCACAATGTTAGCGTACTCTTGATAATAGCATGTTGTAGTAGCCTTCATTTGAAGCAAAAAAACAACGTGAACATGGTTAACTGCTATACTATCCGAATGACCCTATAAAACTATGCTGGAGATGAAGATAAATTATAAAAAAAAGAGCAACAAAAAAGAAAATGCTAAGCTGAGGCTGAAAACACCGCCTTTTTGGAAGGCATAGTCCTAAGTCTATGATGATATCAAAACAAAAAATAATTCAAACAAAACCAAAAGCTGAACAAAAAGGTTACCAAAAAAAGTAACTAAAAAAGAACGATCCAGAATCAGATGCTTACTGCGGATATTTAAACTCTCAATTGTCTGACAGATGAATTTGGAAGTGACAATGATGGGCATACTGTTTGGTTTCAAAAAAAGGGATCTAAATCAATTAGAGATGAAAAAAATTAGAAAAAGTCATAATTTTTGTCAAGATATAAGGAATTATTACATGTACATTAGAAAAGGCTAAATTTATAGATATTTGTATGTAGAGTTTGTTTAGCTATCCTTTGCCGTTACGTCATATATTATTTGAATGTTATTTGACACTTAACCTCAAAATTAAAATATAACTTAATGACATATGTTAAGAATTGTTTTCAATGACGCATGTTAAGGTGTGTTTGTATGAATAAATTGGTTATGCCAAAAATTGTGATTTGATTTATACGTTGGGTAACTTTTTATATTTTTTATTAATTTTTTAAACGTTTTTTTAACTGATTTGTTACACATTTATAACTTGTGGAAGTTTAACGTCCCTGAGCGTAATTAAATGGCGAATTATATATGATATATTAAAAATGTATGATTACATTTTTGGGGTGAACCAAAATGTTGTAGACTGCATTTAAAAAGTTATTAATCAACTTCAAAATTAAACTATGCTCTTTCTCATACCGGAAAAGCATTTTGACAATGAAAAATTAATTGAACTGTCAAAAGTAATAAAGAACATTTACGTCGACATACGTTAATGACGTCATAATTCCGTCTATTCCATTTCATGATTTAGAGATCAAGTTGGACAATGTACGACGTAAATCTACCCAATATAGAAAAATATAAAATATGAGAAACAATTAAAGTGTAATTAAAGTTTATTTAAATATTCTAAAAGAAAAATTTTGGTATAGAAAAAAAAAAGATTTTTGGAGAAGTTGTACTAGTTACGAAAAACAACAACAATCAAAAATATAAGATTCGGAAGAAATAGTTTTTAAAATTAACATTAACAAAGTTTAGACAAGAATAAGAAGAGGATTTTAGCAGGCCACTAAAATTAAATTACTATTTAGTTTTTTTTTAGTAGAATTTTATGATTTTTTGTTTAGAACGGAACTCACCTGCCATTGAGATAAGATCAAAATTTATAGTCATCGTTATAATATTTTTTACATAATTGCAAATATTATTTTTACTTTTTCGACCCACCATCCAACGAGACGGGAAAGTATTGTGAACAACGTAAAAAAATTAAAAATTTTCGAGATAAAACAGGAAATATCAATTTTGAGGTAACCTGAGATGATTCAGACCATTTCCAGATGGAAGTCTGACTGTCTGTCTGTTTGTGTGTCTGTGTGTATTCTTCGACGATTTGTTATATGGATTTCGTTTATTCACCGCAATAACCCAAAAGCAATTAAATATCCCATCTTTCCTTTTAAAACAACGTTTGTTTGTTTGAAAACAATTTTTTATTTAGATAAACTTAAGTAATTGCAAGGTGAACATAGAACCTTAATTTCGCTTACTCAGATAGAAGGGGTATTTTTTATTAGTTAGCTTAAAAGTCGTGGAGATATTTTTTGATAGTCATATTCGGGACTCGATTAAGAGTAGATCAAAAAATTAACACTGTCTCTCCTGAAAGACGATTGTCCTCAGCAATAGTATATGCAAGCTAGAGTAAGTATAATTTTGTACAAATATTTTTGAGAAATTGGTATTTTTATAATGAATTTGTTACGTTTATTTTTGAACTGGTTGGTTTTGATTTTGATTAGAAGCTACACCCAAGAGTAAATTTACAGGTTTTGTAGACCACCTCGTAACAATATTAAGAATTGTTGTCATCAATATGGTTGTATTATAAGAATATAACTGCATTTTTTTTTAATTATTATTGAGCAACCCTGTACATCCTTAAAATTCCGGTAACGTCTCTGCGGAGGCGTGGCTGGTGTAGTGTCCGTTGACAAACTACTTCGTACTTGACAAAGGCCCGTCCATAACTTTGCCAACGGAAGGTTTTCCTCCTAATTTAGTGGAGCTTTTTTCGGTTTCCCAAACGCCCCGCACACAAGCTGGGGTTAACAGCTAAATAAATAGAAAGTGGTTTCGGAGTGGGTTGAACTTCGTAGAAGTGCTACTTTGGAAAATTACTCCTTTTTCCGTATTTACTGGGAGTTCGCTTGAGACGGTGTACGGATCAGTATAGTATTCTTAACCTAATAAACATTTGCTGATGGAAACGATTGTTTGAAATAACCATTAAATAACATGGAAGCAATTTTAGACTGATAGATTTTCAAGAGATAAAATCTAAAAAAATAAAAGAAGATGCTACAGGAAATTTACTATTTTTTTATTTTTTTAATTATTATACTAATTTAGATTCCTTAAGATTGTAGCTAAAAACGATTATATTTAATTTTTATCATAAACGCAACCCTGTGTATAATGATCTATACTATTTTTACTACTCCGCTGAGAGTTTCAATTACTTTTAGTTACTCCAACGTAATTTTATTCTTAATATCAAGTAGTTATTTTAAAAGTTAGTATTTTTCTGTTTCACTACACAATGTTTTGACTAAATCAGACTGTTCCATTTTATTGTCATAAAAAAATATCATGCAAGTAGGAAAGATGTAAATTATTTTATAACATGATATATTTTCAGTAAATTAAAACCTATATTTATTTGTTCCTTCCCATTTTTGTTTTTACCCATTCCTAAATATTAATAAGTACTATAAATTGAATAATGTAATTGGAATCGATGTCTTTTGCTAAAATTTCATTATTATTAGTAGCAATAGCTTGTAGAGAATTAACCCTATCTAGGGATCCTCATTATTTCATGATACAACAAAACTGCGACGAAAATGAAAAATAGAGGATTTGGATTAGTAAGCCCAATTGTAGATTCTGGAAACTGACAAACTAATGGAATCCTAGGAATAAGAGATATGAAAGACAAACCTGAGAAGAACCCGAAAATCACTAATAAAAACCACAGAAATCGCGATCGATCAAACATTACCCAGGAAATGCCTGCAATTTGTGCAATTTTTTTGACATTTTCTAAGATTTTTTTGTGAATTTTTGCAATATCTTTTGCCAATTTTTGTGTTTTCGATTTTTCAATTTTTCCCAATGTTTCATGATTTTTTCTTTCAATTTTTTTTCTGATACTTTCCATTTTTTCGGTTTTTTTTGCGTTTTTTTTGCAATTTTTTGCGATTTTTTCGTTGTTTCCCAATTATTTTCGATTATTTGCGATTTTCTGCCATTTTTAATTTTTTTGGGTTTTTTGTTTACAGTTTTTTTGCCATTTTTTGCGGTTTTTTGACAATGTTGCGATATTTTGCCATTTTTTCTTATCTTTTTGTTTTTCTTCTCTAATTTTTTTCTGATTTTTTGCCATTTTTTAATAATTTTCAATGTTTCCTGTTCTCAAAAATTTGACAAAAAAATATTTTTTTTTTCATTTCCACTTGATTTACAATTTTACTTTTGAAATTGCTAAATACGAGGATGGATTATCCTAGATATGACATTTGACATGATCTGACCACTTTATATTAAATTTTCTTATTAATATATTATTAAAATAAAAAAAAATTTAAATTACAAGGTTTGTTACAATTTATCACCTAATTTAAAAACAAATACCAATCTTATTTTTTAGAACATTAAACAATTCAATAATGGTAAAATATAATACTAATCGATTTTTTCGTCAACAACTACATCTATTAAAGTTTTTTTTTTATTAATAGTTTTATTTTCATATATTTTAGATTAAATCAATTTATAATAATTTTTTTATACCTATATTACAAACAATTAAAAATATATTCAGGCACATATGTCGATAACTATAAATTAATTAAAAAACGTATTTTGTAATAGAATATTTCAAAAATGTTTAATTAAATTTTTAATTAATATTATAAATCACCCGAAAAATTAATTTTGAAGCTATAAAGTAAATTTTAAACTAAAAACATTTTCATTGTATTAGTTATTATTCACTCTTTTTTTATACTAATTATATTTTTACTTTCGCAAAATAAATAATTGTAAACTGTATTTTTATTTTTTCCACTTTATGACTAGTTTTTTCGGTTAAATATATAAAAGTAGATAAATTTTATTAGAACAACTAAACCAAATATACGACTAAAAGTTGGGTTTGTAATTAATTTAGTATCATTTTAATTGTTTTAAATTAATTATATAGCTCTCATTCTCTTCAAAGTACTGATAAATTTTTTGTTCTTGGCATGAAGATGGTCTTTTTAGGCTAAACTAGTTTCTTAGCATTTCTTTCCAGATTCTTCGACTAAATTTGATGTTAATTTGTTAGTAATAGACACATTGGTTTTTTTTTATTTAAAAAAAATTAAGCACAGTGCACTAAAAATCTCTGTGTTAATTTACCGTATGAACAATTCAAAAAAACAAATCTAGGATCAAAATTCGAATCTGAAATTAAAAATCAACATTCAAAATCACAAAATTATCGGAATCAAATCCAAAAAAAATATCCAGACGCCTCTGCTTGTCTAACAGATCTAGAGTCCCTATTATAATATTTAATTATTATTTGTTTCTGTTCCTCTTCCTCTTTGAGGTACGCCTATGCTTTACTAGAAGCTCAAAAATAAATTAACGAAATCGAATTTCAAAACCAAATTTTAAATTCTTGTTCCTTGGTACGCCTCTGTACCTAGGTTGATTCACCTCTATTAAATATTTAACTGAAAATCAGGAACAAAACTTCTTGAACACACTACGTGGTTCCTTAAGAAAAATTAAATTCCTGGTCCCTACAAAAAAAAATAAAATCGACCTTCCTAAGCGAAAGAGAAACCAAGAAAAGTACAACCCTATGATGAAAAAAATTCTGGTACGCCTCTGTGTGGTTCTAACCAAAAATTTCAGGTATTCCCGTGTGTTTCTCCCAAAATAATTCCTATAACCATTAAAAAAATGTTGGTCTATCTATGTATTTTTTCAATTGAAGTCAGCTTGCCATTCGTCAAAAATTAAAAAAATATTTAGATACGCCTCTGTATATTTCATAAAATATTGAAAAATTTTATTTTTATCCTGTGTTAGAAAATGAACCTGTTAAACTTGTTATTTTTCTGACTTAACTAAATTAGTAATTCGAGAAACAAAAGTTTTCTTTTATTTTTTTCTAAATATAAATCCGTTGAAAATAACTTTATCATTATAATTTTGTATTTTTTTAGTTATTCTATCCAAGCTTTCGAAGTAACAAAATCTCAATTTTGCGTTTCCTGATCAAAAAAACAAAAAAATTTAAACCGCAAAATTATTTCTGCTCACTCAGCTTTCTTTTCGTGAATTTTATTGCCCTTGTTAATTGTATATTACTGCATTTCCATTTTTTTAATGTACTTTCCTAGTACAATTTAGAAACTTAGCAAATTGTTGTAGTTCTCAGATTATTTTAACTCCAGTGTCATACTTGGAGTTTAAAAAAAAAAAACGAGAAAAAATATTTTTTTCTTGATTCGGAAAATTCTGTAATATTTTTTTTTTATAATACAAAATTAGTCTAAATTGCCCCTTTTTAAAGTAAAAAAATATGCTTTTTGTTTGTTTAAATGTTCTCTTATTGAATTTTAAGTGAAATATTTTTACGTTCATTCATTGGCTCCCTAAGTATAAAAAAATTGAAAGTATTTACTTGCTTTATTTTTATGTTTGGAATTAATCTGTCTACAGTTGGCTTTAAAAAAAATTGGTCTAAACCTGGATCCGGCAGTAAAAGATGTCAGTCAAGAAGCAGGTTCTGATCCAAAGAAAAAGACGTTCCCAAAAAAAACCGTTCAGTCCAGAAAAGCTCAGTCCATAAAAAAAGCTCAGTCCAGAAAAAAGTTCACTACAGAAAGAGGCTCTGTCCAGAACAAACCCTATATATCGAGGGGAAGAAAAGACATTTTCAACCAGCGATAGAGAAGATACAGAAACTAATTGTTCTGACTGATGAGGTAAACAGAAGAATTATTAACATGGGAAAGATATTTTAGAGTTATATCAAAATAAAAGGGAAATCAAGATAAGTTGAGAAGGGATACGACTCGAGGATACTAAGAAGGGATATCAAGAGAGTCTGAAATTAAAATATACTGAGCAAAACAATAATTAAAATATAGGGTGGCACAGGAAAAAATTATTTTTTTATTGGAATAATTTTATTTAACAATTTTTTCTATTATTTCATTTTAAACAGCTATAAAAAATTGTGCTTTATCCACTCCAATTTTTAAATAGAACAGAGTAATATATCCATTATCGAACGTGAACTACGACTTTTACAAAGCGTGCGTGAACAATTTGAAATCGTGCGCGAATCTGTAATCTAATTTGAATTGGTTTTACTCCGTTTGCCATTTTTATTAAATTCCAATTGCAGTTTGTTGCTATCACAGATTTATATTTTTCAATTTTAAATATTCATAATAAACCATCAATTATTATCTGAGTCTAACTGAGACAACTGTTCATCTTCTAAATATAACAAAAACCGTGATAATTAATTACCTCTTCATTGTTAGTGAAGTAGATTAAAAGCAAATATTAAAAATTTTCCCCTTTTGTATAAGAGCACAATATCCTGCACAAACTCAAACTAGGACACATTATTATTAACTCGGAGTGTACAAAAGGTCTTTCGAAGTTTGTCATAATAGGAAGCCATGTCTACAACATTGAATTATGGCTGTTCCTAAAGATTATATTATACTAGAAATGTACTCATATCTATGGATAAATAAAAATTGTAGATACCAAAAATAGAGAAGAGGATATATAAAACATATATTTTTTACCCAACAATTTATGTTATGCATAGTTAGTTAATTCTCATTAGTCGAGCGCTTAAACAATAATTATTAAGCTGTTTTCCATAACAATAAAAATTGCAAAAAAAAACATTTTCCAATTAAGATAATATTATTATTACCATTTTAAACGAAGTTCGACTATTGTTATTGGGAACGAAATGAATCAATAAAAAATTAATAACGGCTGCTTGAATTCGACGAGGCATACTCCTAATTAAATAAAGGATTAAATTATAATCTATGTTATTCCACGCCTGCAATAGCAGCTCTCTCAGTAAATTTTTTTGGACTGGTGTATAACTTCGGATACGTCACCCTAAGTCATTCCAGGCATATCTGAACTGCATGCTGTCCAATCAAACCGCCTAATTCCTACTTACTTATCATGCCTTACTCGCCCATAGTGGTCATGAAAGGCCATAATCTTCTAAGTCCTTCGTTACATATCTGTGATCTATTAGAGAGCCATTTTCTATAAAAATAAACTCTGTACGTGCTTCTGAAGTGATACATGCCCAAAACATAACAGACACACCATTAAATTTATGTCCCTGGTCAATAGAAACTCTTCTCTACACTTCCTGACGTTCATTTGGTCCATTGAAGCAAAAATGCGACTGATCTCCAGTCACTGTCGTCCCATACTAAGTGATTTCGAGCAAAATTCAATTTTGGAATTATGCTGGCGGTTCAATGTTAGCCCAGTAGTCATCCTTCTGGAAGACTTCTTCTAATTGTGCATTCGCTAACATTAACACCTCTAAATTCTTAAAGCTTATTTCGCTGTAAAACCACAGAATCGGTTTTATTCCGCAAGCTTGATACCAATAAAAATCGATCAACCCTTTGACTCAGATCTGGGTCGTCTAGTTTTAAGACTAATTTCCTGATAGTGCTGGTACATATTTCGTACAGCACAGTGGCTCTTACCAACAATTCTGGCAGTTTCACGTTGTCCTCTACCATAGTATCAACGTTACAGTTCGTGCTAGAATAATGGGATCTAAAGGCATTATGGCCTAATAAATAAATAATAAGAATAATAAATCATCACTATCCACAATAAATCATATAAATAATAAATTTTAGAGAAAAAAATTAACACTTAACAAACTATGACAAATAGTAACCATCCAATAATATAACTTTTATCGCCTACTAGACTTAGTGATTAGTTTTATTTTTAAGTTCAATTGAAATTTTATAAGTTATATTTTATATATATTTCACTAAAATTTTTAAAATTAGAATCAAAATTTTCAACAATATTATAGATGCTATTTTATAAAAGTTTATTTTTCATATTTTCGTTGTTCCATAATTATCATTTGTTCACCAACTCTTTTTAAATCCATTTTGTATTTCCTTCCATCTTGGAACTCGTTTGATTATGTGGCACATTCATTAAAAACTCGGTCACATTTCTATTATCAATATTATTAGAATACGTAAATTGCCACTCTGAACGATTACACTCATATTCTTCATAAAACTGACGTCTATAATATATTATCTAATAGAAACGTTGATGTAATAATTTTATTTCATTTTTGCCACATTATTTGTCTTTTTTTGTCAAATTAGTCGTCTCTAATCATAGAATACTCATTTTAAATCCATTTGGTATTTCCTTCCATCTTGGAACCAGTTTGATTGTGTGATACATTTATTAAAAAACTCGACAATATGTTTATTATTATTTTATTGGAATATGTCAACTGCCACTCTGAACGATTACAGTCATATGTAATATGTTTATTCCATTTTTAAACTTTTTTGTCAAATTATTAGTCTCGAATTACAGAATATTCTTTGCCCAAATTATTTCTGTTATCCATTGAATGAAAATATAGATGTGACAGGAATCATTGACATATAATCATGGAAATGCCCGAACAATAGGCCGGTCAAAATAGTATCGCATAGTTAGAATGTCAGAGATAGCGCTAGACTAAACCTATACGCTATCTTTCTCACTATTCTCAACAAAAAAATATTACAACGATATACGGGTTAGACACGTCCATGAGTATAATATATCAATGACAGGAATATTGCGAGCAGACACTTAGATGTTTTATGGCCATGGATATGAAGTTGTTTAGTACCTGATACCAACCAAAAACAAATATATAAAGATTAATTGAAATATATCTCGTATTCTAGTTTTTTGGTTTCCGGGATGCAGTTTCCATGATATTATTATTATTTTATGATTTAAATTTTAATTTGTTTAAAAAATAAAAACAAACATAAAATATTTTAAATTTACATGTATTTGTTTTAATCAGAATCGTTATTTTTAAATAAAGAAGTCGTAGAAGTAACGCACACATTGTAACAGTTTCTATTATAAATTATCTAAATCATGTTAATAAAAATATGCCTTCATAATATAATAAATATAAGTTCACAGGCAGTAAAAATCCCTAACTTAAATAAATAAAATCACTGACTAAACCTAATTCTTAGAATAATGATTTTATTGTATTGATAGATTCCGAGCTGTTTTAAGCCACATATGTATGTGATTGATATTGATTTACCTCACATGATGCGATTTTCAAAGAGCTTTTAGGCATAGGATAAAAGAAAGCAATTAACATTCCACCCTTTTTCGCTTAATCAAAAGTAAACCTTTTATTCTTATTGATTGAAAAATATCACAGAATAAAATTAATAGTTTAATCATTATTAAACATAAAAGGGTGAAACATCTTTTGTGAACATAGCGTCACTATCATTTACATTCTGGATCTAATTTTAATATTATGTTTTAGTTGATAAATATATAATTAATTGAGAGAGAGGTAGTTCCGCTCCAGAAGTAATTATATTAAAACAATATACATACAAATAAAGACTGTAGTAACTTTGAAGGAATTATAAACAAATATTTTTAGCAAGTTTAATTAAGTACGTTTATTATAACTCTTACACATTAATTTTATATGACCAATTAGTTACAATGTATATTAAGTGAAGTTCTGTTAATTATTTTAATTTTAAACATCGCTTATAAATAAAAATTGTTATTAAAGTTATCAATTTACTGCCAACTACAACGCTATTTAATGAGCGCTTTTGTTAAAATTCGCACACATCTATGACATCTGATTCATTCTGGTATAACATACTAAAGGACAAATATAGAAAATGCTGGACAAGGACAGTAGTGTAGCTATGCAGGTTCTGGACATTTTCCATCGAGTTCTCCATCCTAGCCAAAAAAGTATCACCCCTAGCCGATGAGAACTACCTATAGGTGTGAAGAGACTAGCTTAGCATTGTTTAGCCACCCCTAAAGGAGTCTTAATCGATGTAATTATTACCATTTGTTTTGAAACTACCCTTAGTGGATATAATGAGTTCCTTTTTGGTAGGTGAGACCGACGACAATGACCAGAAGTGGCAGCAGAATGGGACTTTTTGTATATATAATGCAAAACTAATCGCTTATCGCTTGATTCTTCTTCCTCGCAAAAAAGTATCTCCCGATGACAATAATTAGAAGTATTAGTAGAAAAAATCCACCCTATAGAGTCCCTTTTAGACTCCAATTACCAGAAGGGGTACTAGAAGAGTCCATCCTGGAAAGAGGTACAAGAAAAAATCTGCTGTTATGACTAAATGGACGGGAGCTTAAAACTGCTGTACAATGTCCTTTCAGATCTTAGACGATACCTGAATTTCAAATGTGAAGAAGAGGATGAAACTTCTTTTCCTATATTATACCATTGGTAGGACCTGGACAGGAAGATAATTATACTTTAGGTTAAAGTATCCTTATCGCGAAGAGAAAGCAAAAGCTAACATCAGAACTATTCTGGACTTCGTCAGGAGTACTGATCTGATGTGGAAACTGGCGGGACCTAGAGCCTCAGTGCAGATTGGATTCCCACTCAGCTATAATAACAGCTGCTACTGGAATAACAAAAAGTTTACCGGTATTGACTGTATAAGAATAGTAGACCGCTGATTATACTGCTCTTATCTTCTAGGCTCTCCCTGATTCTGTTAAAAAATCAGTAACAGTTTTTTAAATCCAAAATGATGAAAGAAGAATTATGGTATATATGAGAAATATTTCTATAATTTTATGCCTTATTACTTCTTGGAAAATTAATAATATTAGCAATAGGCTTAATTATTGGTCAGCTAAGAATAGGAACTGTTTGCGGGGAGTAAAGACATGGGAGGCGGTAAGAAAGTAGCGCAATTAGGTATTAAATCAAGAACGAGAAGAGATGAGAAGACCAGCAACACCAACATGATAGATAGTAGGAAAACGGGCATATCTTGGCTTCATGAGTAATGATGGAAGACGATACCATTAGAAGATTGTTAAATAGACCAGCCAGTCCAAGGCTACTACTGCGGTCTGATTGGAGACATTGCTGTGGTAAATGTTAGTTTCCTCTCGTATAAAAAAATGTAGTAGGAACTTTACGCGACATTTCCTGTTATCTGTATCAAAAATTAGAACCATCGTAGAATATTGATATGGGTTATACCTACCAATATAATTGTTCTTTTTTGAAAACACCTTATTACTTTTAGATCTAATTTATTAGCTATTTTTGAAGATATTTCGAAACTAAGTACACCGTTATGTAGATAAATGATACAGTTTTTCAGAAATATATTAATATAGAAAAAAAATTGTTTATTAACGTTAAAATATGTTAACATTATAAGCATTATATTTGAAGAAAGAAGAAGTACACTTTTTAAAGTTAAGGGCTGATTCGTTTATTTATAGAGTTTATAATTTTATATTTTTCTTCTCTTTACTTTTTTTAGATACGAGAGCAAAGTTTGAAGGGCCAGCTGCCGAAGGAACAAATATTATTGTACTAATAGTTACGATTAAAGAAAAATAGACTCTTCTATAGGTAGCACTATTTCATTGTGGCCAAAACCAAATCTATTGCTACTAATAATAATCAAATTATTCAATTTATAGTACTTGACTTATTAATATTTAGGAATGGATAAAAATAAAAATTGGAATATATGGGAAAATAAAAATAGGTTTTAAATTAGTGAAAATATATCAAAATAAAAAATGAATTATATCTTTCCTACTTGCATGATATTTTTTTATGACAATAAAATAGAACAGTCTGATTTAGTAAAAACATTGTGTAGTATTCATTTCCGGTATAGCCTAATAAAACTTACAACCCTCCTAGTAGATTTAAAAAATAAAAGTCCTCAAAATGTTGAAAAATAGAGTAATACACTCAGTATTTTAAGATCCCTGTAACTATACGGGTACTTTGTTCGGGTTTTATATACTTTAGCAGGAACAAATGCTTTCGTTTGTGGTAAAATCTGGCAAGAAATATTAAGGTAATCTTTTACATTCTTGTTTTGTACGTTTACTTGGACGGTAGTAAATACTTTTGCTAAATGAACTTTTCTTTGTTACCAGATCGAGCCTATTTTTTGTTTGTTTGTTTTAGTTGTGATGATGAAATTACTGATCTTTTCCCCTTTTTTGACGCTTTCTACATTAGTCTACAGCCAAATGAAGTGTTGATGCTTTAATTAAACGAAAAGCTGTACTCACTACTTCTTATATTTTTTTATAGTAATATACAAGCTATTTACGTAAAAGAACAGTACTGTGATGTATTATTTAACATCCTTTTTGTTACTTTCTTGTAACACATACAAAAAAAATCGTGATCATCCAAAACTGAATAGATTCATTCTTTTAACATTATTTATTTTCTATTGCGGCGCCAATCAATGTGATTCACTGCAGATATACGGAAAACCTTTGAATTCAAATCGAACCGGGGCGCAGTCAGATTCGACGAAAAGAATTCGTTCACCGCGAAATAATGTGTTTTCTGACGATTTTTTTTTGTTATTCGACGTTTTTTGTTTAAGAGCTTGTGATGCAACTACGAATAAAATAGCTCGAATAGACGAGCAGAATTTAGAGTTATACAAGTGTGGAATAAAACAAAAATTTAGGGATTTTGAATGTTATTTTAATTTCGTTTAATAAATAATTTTATATAGGTTAATTTATAAGTGATTGGTAAATAATCATCAGTAATAAATACATTTTTTCTAAATTACCTATATAAAATATTGAAAATTTATAATCATTTTAAAATACATACTAATTGCTAAATTGTCTTAAACCGAATTTGTATTCTTATTGCAATAATATTAGGCATTATGATGGCTGATGGGTTCCTCCACCTGCCGACAACCAAGTTGTACTTGGATAGTCGCGTTTACAGGATTGTATTCTGTTAAACGGTTTGCTTGGTTGGTACCCATCAACCATACGATAGATGTTGTGACTATTTATCATTTTGATCTTGCCAAGTCTAAAAAAAAACCCAAAAGATTGAAATTTGTTGAAAAATCATTATCAAATCCTTGCAAAATCCACAAGCTTCCTTGAACAGTTCAAGAATGAAAATTTTTAAAAAAATCCTTGAAAATTTCTTTCAAAAATCCATAAATATTAAAAATCCATAAAATATCCTTAAAGAATCTTGTCAAGTGTTAAAAAAATTCCTAAAAAAATTAGAATTTGTTGAAAAATCTTTATCAAATTCTTGCAAAATCCACGAAACTTCCTTCAAACATTTAAAATGAAAACTTTTAAAAAAACCTTGAACATTTTGTTACTAATAGTTAAATATTAAAAATCTATAAAATATCCTTAAAGAATCCTTAAAAAAATCTTGTTAAGTCTTAAAAAAAATCCTAAAACATTCAAATTTGTTCAAAAATCCTTACAAAATTCACCAAAACTTCCTTGAAAAACTCAAGAATGGAAATTTTTAAAAAATCATTGAAAATTCATTTTAAAAATCCTTAAATATTGAAATTAAATATCCATAAAATATCCTTAAAGAATCATGGAAAAATATTGTTAAGCCTTAAAAAAAATCCTAAAAGATTATAATTTGCTAAAAAAATCTTTATCAAATCCTTGCGAGATCCACAAAACTTCCTTGAAACATTCAAAAATGAAAAATTTTAAAAATCCTTCAAAATTACTTTTAAAAATCCTTAAAAAATACTTTGAAAAATCCTTATAAATTGAAATTAAAAAATTCATAATATATTGTTAAAGAATCCTTGACAAAATCACTCAAAAGGAAGAAAGAGAGAGGATAATCAGGAAGGCAGAAAGGAGTAGTAGTACTTACTCTACATCCTCCTCAGTAACACGATAAGTTCACAAAAAAAAGAGTACAGTAGAAAACTACCCCCACTACCGGAACTGGGAAAATCAGGAGGTAGGGATGATCCGCTATGGTGAGGACTCAGTGGAGCAGGGTTCAGATGGTATCTTCGCCTACTTGACCCACTAGATCTTATAGATCGTGGTGTAATTACCCCCCCCCCCCGCGCCGTGTCTATAGACCATTGTTTTAATAAATTGATAATGCTGTAAATGACAGTAAAGTCTCGATTGGTATTAAAAGTTTTAAGTTGGGACTAAAATAATTTGTATTTGTCATCTTAAGAAAATTCTGTTCACGTAATATTTTCCATGATTTTAAAACTCTGGACATATTATTAAAAAAAGATTCCATATTTTTACATTTTCATAAAAAATGTCATGATTATTGATTTATTAAAAAAATAAAAATTCAAAATCGAACAAATATAATAAAATTGCAAATTGTATTCTACTAAAAGATTTTCTACATGCTTGGGACCCATGCCCCGAATATTTTCGTCAAAGGTATTGTTAAAAATATTCCCAAAAACGGTCACGTCACCATTTATATTTCACTGATTTTTCAATCTTTCGACATGACCTCTTTCGCGATTTTCCACCAGTTCCACCGCCGCCGCCACGCCGTATTGTTCCACATCTTCGCTTTTCCCACCACAATGACGTCATCGCACTATTAAGTCACACAGAAAACGGTAATAGGACTGCACCGTGATGACGTCACGTTAGTCGATCTCTCCCCGCTCGCGTCGTCATGGCAACGGCGCTGTTCTCAATGCATTCGGTGATGAATAGAGCGACGGCATGGCAAGAGGGAGAGGGACGGAGAGAGAATCGAATGTAAATTGGCAAGGAAAAACTGGAAAACGTCACCTATTTTACGATTTGAGAACTGGTTTTGTTTTGTTTTATGTAAAATATTTACCTTGGTTTTTTCTACTTAAAAATATATTGTTCCTATTGATTAAAGTTGTCGTTTTTGTAAAAACGGATTTCAGTTTAATAGTTTACTTTTTTTAACACAATAAAATTGGTAGAATTGAAATTAGGATGAATATAATAAAACATGAAACCAAGACATAAAAATAAAAGTAGCGGAAATAGTAACGTGTCAAGCTCGGATTTTATCCAGCCCTGGGACCATAAATAAAGTTATAAAATAATACTAATAATAAATTTAAGTTCAAATAATATACGTCATTCTAAAATTTCTAGAGGAATTGTTTACGGAATATTTTCTATACCGATGTTGACTCCCTTTTCTTCTCGTACGCTGCAACATATCGAAAATTATGCATGTTACAAATCTTAACTTAAATATATCACACCAAATTTTGTCAGCCAATCAAATTAACTTAACATATCGCCAGATATTCAATGATTTTTGTAGAAGATAGTAAATTTTGATTCATTCAATATGTTGGATTATTGAAATTATGTAACTTTAACCTTTATAACAGAATATTTTATGATTAATAAATCAGCATGTGAAACTCTCCAGATTTAAAACACTTGTATCTTCATTTAAAAACAAGTGTCGCAGTTCTATAAAAATTGCGTGGTCCTTCGCAAGTATTTTCATGTATAACATAGAAAAAAAGCTTATGTTTAAAAATATCCTTATTAACTTGGTTAATATGTCTACTACTAAAATATTTTTCTTCTTTTCAGACCAGAAAATAGATGTTGCCAGTCAGTAAACCATTGTATTAAAAATAATAACTTAAAAACAAATCGTTTTCAATCAATCTAGAACTCAATACAAACTACCCTAATACCCGAATTATTTTGTTTTTCTGGAGTGGTATTGAAAGTTTAGTGAATGGGTGAATAGAGAGAGTTGCGGTTAGCATTGTTGCTGACATAAAGCAAATGAATATTGCGGCTGGCGTTTTACCGACCCAATACCGCCGTTAATGTTGACGCAGTTTCCCATTTACGCTATTTTGTTGTCCGAATATGTTTGCTTTGACACTTCCAAATTAAAATCTTTCGCTGAATCTATTCAATTTCTCGGCACTTTAGGAAGGTTGTAAAAGGATTTTTGTGTTAAATAATCCAAATCTAAATCCAGACATAACGATCATCTTGCGATTTACCTGCTCAAATGACACATTGTTATAAATTTAGTAAGGATGAATCTCGAAAAGGGCTTTTCATCCACTCTCAAAACCCGAAAGCTTAACAGGGTTATACCATGGGAATTGGCCGTTATGTACTAGTAGTAGAACAAAAGCTGTTACTAATGTGATTCGGAGGTATTATTGATAGGTTTCAACCGCTTTGAACTTGTACGGGATTTGCGGACTTGTTTTGTTCGTGTTAATATTAATGTATGGATCGTGTTAGAAGAACACATATTGCAAATGGCTTAGAGCTAGATTTGTCGATTAATCTTTCCATAAATTAATTTTTAGTTTATACATGTTTAATATTGTAATGGATAATGGAGATTATTGTATGTAAAACTATTTATAAAATATTAGATTTATAGAAACAAACAGTGAGCCCAAGTTTACCATAAATCAAAACATTGATGACAAAAATTATAGTACCAGGGGTAAAGATACTGAACAAAAAAAAATGCTACGTATATATTGGATACGTGCTACTGCTGTCAAATAAGATTCAGCAATACTGAATTTAGAAAATTTACATGTATTTCTAGATAGTACAACCGGTAAGAAAAACTGTTTGTGCTTACTTTAACCTAGCGTTAAGGTATACTGTAGATTATGCCAAATATGAACGTCTTTGTAATAAATATATAGTTTAACCAATTTGTGTCTGCCGAAACTGAGACATTTTTAAAATTACAAGATAGAAATCTTTCCGCGTATCCTGGTGAAAAAATATATATAGAGGATTAAAAGTTATAATGATGCAAAAAAATATTTTCAGTATTATATAGTAAATAAAGTTTTATCCAATGATTTATTGCTGAATAAAATTTCCTCCAATATGTCTTCACTTCGCAAGAAATAAATATCGCAAATGGTCCAAATTGTAAATGTATTATTAGTAGTACAGCTAATGGGGTTCTGTGACACTTTAACGCTTTCAGGCATTTTGTCATGTACAGAGGACATCAACTTCTGAATGGTTTTTATCTCTAGGATTTCATAGGTATTTAATTTACTCATGCGTCATATTTTAATTTCTAATAAATGTGGCGCCATCCATACGTGAGAAGTCATAATAAAATTCAAAAGCTGTAGATAGAGTTGGTTGAATTAAAAATATTTTTAACCAGAAGGCAAATATTTTTTTTGTCAATGTATGTCACTAAATAGTTATTTGTGTAACTAGTGCAAAAAGTGCATATTTGTTGCACGAAGCATGGTTTGCAGCTCAAGACGAAGTAGAGAGCTGCAATCATGCTGAGTGTAACAAATATACGCTTTTTGCACGTGTTGCACACAACATTTTTTCTACGATCGATATAAATATGACATTTTTAACAGTTTTCAAAAAAATAAAATTTGAACTGACAATTTGAAATTAATTGCAGAAACTATCACAATCAATCTGACAGTGACAGTTCAGGTCACATCCATAGGTCAAATCGGTAGACATGAAACAATTTTGATTAAGCAAACGGATTTATATTTATAAAATGACCACTAAAATTTGCTTGCTGATCGTTTGTGATCTTATTTGAGATTGAATCCATTGAATCACGTTCTGTGACACTTCAAGCTGATAGGGTTCTGTGATACTTTAATTCCAAGATGACCCAGTACTCCTTTAGTTATACTACTGACCTGAAAAAACCTAGTGATCGTCGACGAGTAAACATTTTTTTAGGTATCATTAATAGTGAAGCTTATGGCGTTCTGTGATATTTTAATTCTAAGATGTCCGAGTATCCCTTTGGCTATACTACTGACCATCTTTGTAGAATATTAAGTGATATACAAAGAATATGAAAAATATTGATTTAAACTCATGAGTAAAGTACGTTCAAATTCAAATGCAAAATACAATGTTAGTTTAAATTAAAAATTATGTCAATATTTAGATTCACGACTTTTTTTTTTAAATGTATCACTTGATAAAATATATAATTTAAAAAAATACTATATACTTTACCCCGTAAATAATTCAACATGCAGTTAGAAATTCCATATAAATATACCAGTTTGTATTTGTACTGCTAAAAATTCCAGTGAAATTGTTTATTCAAGAACGAATGCGAGCGTCTAAAAGCCACATGTTGTATAATTGATTATTAAGAGAAAAATGTTGCATCTTTTTCTCTAATGACAGGTTAGAATAGTGTAAAAAACTGTAAATAGTTAAAAGATTACCACATCACCAACGACTTTTGCTACGCAGATAATGTGCAGATAAAATATGTTACTTAACGAATTAAATTTTCAGCTCTTATAAAGAAAAACAAAGAGAACAGCATGATTGGATCAGGGTGTGGCTAATATTAGAATGAACATTTTGCAGACAAATCCATAAATATAAAATACAATCGGAAGAAATATTAAATTAGTAAATTTGTTATTAGACTATATTTATTTTACATGAAATGTATTCAATCATAATAATATTTCATAAACGATAAGAAACTAAAATTTATTTTCCATTCTATAATTGATATTTATTTTATAACACAATAACTTTTATTTATTGCTTTGTTGAATTAATATTTTATTACCTTCTAGTAACTGATGAAATCTGTTGGAGAATATTAATTTTCAGTAACAATAAATCCAATTATAAGACATGTCGAATGCGGTCCTGCGCTCTCTGATTTGGGTCTTGTCCAAACCTCGTCAGAGACAAGAAATAATTCGATTCATCGAAGGAAGTGGATATCAATTTTGTCGCTCTCGGATATGCCCATAATTGAGTTGGCCCGATTACCCGCCCATTATCTTTTCGAATATAAATATTTAGAACAGAAAGTGCTGACTAACTAAGTTCGAGCTGACGAGAAGGGATGGTATTCCATCGTCCTGGCATTGAAGGAGTCAAGAGATGTGAAATGATGAATCCTCCTTTTGTATACTCGAGGGCATTGAATAAGATCGGGGATCCTTAAATTAATCATCGTAGATTCTATGGGATGTTAACGTTTGAAAATTTGGACGAACATTAGAGTGGTTCAGTGTCTACCAATTAAATTAATAAATTATTTGTTCCGTTGTGCGGAAATGGTATGTGGGTAAATTCTGTATATTAGTAATTCCTAACTTTTGCTCTGTAAAAATTTGTTGATATATATTTTGGAAATTATAACCATTTTACTATTAATAAATAAAATAAATTCAAGTTTAATAAAATAACTCAAGTTTTAAAAATACTCGAATGTGGAAATACACAAAAAGGTCATACAGCGAGAAAGTCAAAATTCAAAAGGAAAAAATGAGTCCAAATACAACAATTAATGGAAAAATAATTTTACTAGGTCATCCCTTATAAATTGAGTAGCAAACAAAGATATAAAAAAACGTGAGAGAATAAATATAATCAAAAAATCTTAATGAAACCTAATTAAAGATATCTCATATTTTCTCAATATGAGCAGAGAGGTTTGAGGTACTTCAGGTAGGTTTAAACAGGTCTTCAGGTCTGGTAGAAAAATTTGGTCTAGTCTCGATATACGGATAATTTCTAGAATTATATAAACAATTTTAATATTTCTGTTTATTTTTGAGAAGCTTTGACTTGATCTTAAAATATTCAATGAAATCTCAGACTATCGGTAAACTTTTTAAAACTAAATAAATTTTATTATAAAAAAAACACTTTTTTTACTTTCCCGGTTTCATCAGAGGGAAAGTATAGTGAACGAGCAAAAAATAAATTCGAGATGTGAAAGAAAATATACATTTTGAGGTCCCCCGAGAAGACTCAGACCATTTCCAGAATGAGGTCTGTCTGTATGTAATCTACCATGCTATCATGATAGCAGTCGAATCGTTTGACCAATCAAGATCACATTTGGCATAAAGGGTTGGTGTGTGCCTAGAATATGACCATTAGTTTTTGGTTCAAATTGGTATTTTAAAAGGTCCTCAAGTACGACACTGATTCTTCTGTTTTTACGCATCACTTTTTAAATATTAAAGGTATGGACTTGAATTTTGGTATAAAGATGCCTCTTTCGACCTTAAATCTATTCAAGAATTTTGGTTACGATATTTAAAGTAAAAGCGAAGAAAATAAGGAATGATTCAGAAAATAATGAGTCCCCACTTTTGTCTATCTATATTGTCGAATAACCTATTTACTCATTGACGACCACTTGGTTTTTTTTTCAGGTCAGTAGTATAGCTAAAAGGGTACTAGGACATCTTTGACTTCAAGTGTTATAGAACCCCGTTAGCTTTACTACTAATGATACCTAAAAATGTATTTACTCATTGACGATTACTTGTTTTGTTTTTCAGTTCAGTAGTATAGCTGAAGTGGTACTGGGACATCTTCGACTTAATTGTTACAGAACACCTTTGGTTTTACCACTAATGATACCTAAAATAGTGTCTAATCATCTATTATCACTTGGTTTCTTTTCAGGTCAGTAGTTTAGATAAAAGGGTGTTGGGACATCTTCGACTAAGTGTTACAGAACGCCATTAGCTTTACTACTAATGATACGTAAAAAAGTATTCACTCATTGACGATCACTTGGTTTTTCCAGATCAGTAGTATAGCTAAAAGGGTACTGGGACATCTTTGACTTAAAGTGTTATGGAACCCCATTAGCTTAACTTCTGATACCTAAAAAAGTGTTTACTCATCAACGATCACTTGGTTCTTTCAGGTCAGTAGTATAGCTAAAGGGATACTGCGACATATTCGACTCAAAGTGTCACAGAACGCCATTAGCTATTCTACTCATCGACGATCACTTCGTTTTTTCAGGTCAATAGTATAGTTAGCAATACAGTTTTGTTCGTTTTTTTTTATTTGTTTGCTTGTCTAAACAATGTCAAAAACCCTTGATAAAAATCAGCTATAGGACATCTGGAAAAATTTTGTACCTCACGATATAAGGTGGAGGTAAATAATAAGCAGGAATGTGCTCGGTTACCGTTCATTTGAACTACTAAAAATTTCAATAATTACATATCGACTCTTTGGATAGAAAATAAATAAGACGATTTTGAAAAAGTTTTAGCTCCATACGTTTGAACTGAAATTAGATAAACAAAAATTTGGTACAAACTATTTTTATATTTATTGGTTTGAAATTTGAACTACTTCATGAAAAATAAGAAGTTTGATGAAATTTGAAAAATTGTGACAAAAACTATTATTTTTTATTAGAAGCGAACTAATAGATAAACAATTAAATTCATTAAAAATCGAATTTTTGGGCAGAACAAAAAACTGTTTAAAAAGATAATGCGATACATGTGAACTAATTAATAAAAAACCTAACATACGTCCAATTTTCAAAAACTAAATAAATATTTTTGTGTTGATTTTTAAGAAATTAATTATGTGAACTGTTTAATAAAAAACACGATATTCAAACAAATTCAAAGAAATAAATAATTTTGTTTTACAGACATTTTAAGAAATTTTAAGTATCTATATTTCAAAACTTTATGAATAATATAAAGTTACGTTAAATTTAATAAAATAAACCATCAGTTCTGCCAAAAATAACATTTTTTTGGGGTATATTTTATAAATAAATAAATAAAAAACGATTTGATAAGTTTTAATTTGATGCAATATTCAATAATATAAATTCCAGAATAATTTTGCTAAGGATTTGTGAGAATACATTTTAACTACTCCATGATAAATAAGAAGTTTGATGAAATTTTAAAAATTGTGACAAAAACTATTGTTGCTGGTACATTTGAACCAGTAGATAAGCTACACCATTACTGGCCTAGGTATAAGGAATTCAACTTATTAGAAAGAGATATATAGGAAATTCAGCGAGTTAGAAAGAGAGAGAGAGCGCTATGACGTAATTAGCTAGCATTACAGTTTCCGTTAATACAATTCTAGCTAGTTTGACTAGCATCCCACAGAGAGCGTCACTACAACATTTAGAAAACTATAATTTAAACTGGCACTTGTGGCATATCAAATGAAAGGTATTAACGTATATATCATGAAAAAAATTCGATATGTCAATTTAAGATTCAACTCCGCATTTCAAATAGATTGCCGTTTCCTGCGTTCAATTTGGACCAATAGAAACAAAGTTAGAGATTAAACGTTCCAACTGCGCATTATTTTTCTCTTAAATTGACAGATGGAATTTATTTTTATGATTTACACGTTAACACCTTTGATTTGATATGCCACAAGTGCCAGTTAACCATTTCTTCGCATGTTTTTTGTTGAATTATATTTTATAAATGTTGTAGTGACTCCCTCTGTGGGTTACTAGTCAAACTAGCTAAAATTGTATTAAAGGAAACTGTAATGCTGGCTCTTTCTAACTCGCTGAATTTCCTATACTTCTCTCTCTAACACGTTGAATTCCCTATACCTAGGTCAGTAACGGTGTAGCTTATCTGCTATAAACCATTAAATTTATTAAATTTATGGTAGAACAAAAAACTGTTTTAAAATT
Source organism: Neocrepidodera transversa (assembly GCA_963243735.1). Classification (NCBI taxonomy): domain Eukaryota; kingdom Metazoa; phylum Arthropoda; class Insecta; order Coleoptera; family Chrysomelidae; genus Neocrepidodera; species Neocrepidodera transversa. The sequence continues at coordinate 6,794,927 of OY725347.1, read as the reverse complement.
AATTCGATACATTTGCATAATTTAATAAAAAACTTAAGAAACGTACAGTTTCAAAAATTAGATAAACAAAAATTTTTTTGTTAATTTTTAAGAAATTTAACTTAATAATTTGAACTATTTAATAAAAAATACGCTATTCGGACAAATTAAAAAAATAAATTAAATATTTTTTGTTTTAATATTTAAGAATTTTAAGTAGATATATTTCAAAATTTTATGTTCAGTTAAATTTAATAAATTAAATTCAAAGTTTCCAAAAAACAAAATTTTTTTTTCTATTTTATAAATAAATAAAAAACGATTTCAAAAGTTTTAATTCGATGCAGGTAAACTACTCAATAATACAATTTCCAGAATAATTTTTCTATGGATTTAACTACTCCATGAAAAATAAAAAGTTGAAATTTTAAAAATTAAGTCCAAAACTATTTTTTTTTTAATTTTAATAACTTTTAGCTCTAAAGTAATAGATAGAAAATAATAAATTTTATGATGATCTGATTGAAAGCTATAATATAAGTGTTACCCAATAACAGTAGTGGGATAAAAATAAGACGAAGTTTTTGATGCCAAAATAACTATAAGCAAAAACTATACACTGAATTGGTAATCGTCCAAATTCCTCGGTCATTATACTTTTTACAAAGCAGTAATAAAACCATTCATCATATAACTAATGGATACTTCGAAAGCGGCCATTACACATCTCCTTTCTCCCTCCTTTTTTTTTAGTCTACATTTCCACGAAGAAACATCAGAAAAGGAAACGTAATAGGATATCCTTGTTTTTAAAAACAAATTCAGAAAACTAAAATAAATCATAATCTGTCTACGCTCTTTGCCTGTTATTTATATCTGTAGAGAGACAGACATTACCTACCCATTCCCATTGTACGTACACTCTATTCTCGTTTATATCCCGGTTTGCTTTTGCTCCTCTTTTACCCGGAAAACGAGTCCAAAAATATTTTGAGAGATATTTTACAGTTGAAGTGGGTGAAATTCACACGTTTTTCCTTTTTCCCTCCATTAGTAGAGAAACTCCGCCGACTGTGTATATTTTTAGAAGCGGATTTCCTTATTTCTTCCTTGCCAGGAACGATCCTTATAGTTGGAAAGTTACAATGGCCGAAGAGGTCTTTAAGGTAACGCTCGCGTTGACTTCAGAGGATTTGTTTTTAATTACTTTCGCACTACATAAAAAAAACAGTATTGCCTCACTAGAGTTTTTACCTTAAAACGTTTCTAGTAACGTTTTAGTTAAGATGAAGAATTTATATACAAAGGTTTATGCCATATTTATAAACTGGAGAATCGGGACTAGCCCGTAGGGGATGTCAGTAGATAAGCTATGACAGTTCTGGCGCACGCCTTATGGAAATTAACATGGGAAATCGCCAAGGTCCATTCTGGTAATTTTTTGGCTCATTCATGGTCACTCGTGATGTCATCAGACGAAAGCTGTTCAAGACCTGTTCAAGAGCTGTTTAAAGCTATTCAAGATGTGTTCAAAAGCTATTCGAGAGCTGTTCGAGAGCTTTTGAACAGCTCTCGAACAGCTTTTAATAGGTCTCAAAGAGCTTTTGAACAGGTCTCGAACAGCTCTCGTCTGATGACGTCACGAATGACCTTGAATGAGCCAAAAATTACCAGAATGGACCTTAGCGATTTCCCGTGTGAATTTTCATAAGGAGTGCGTCAGAACTGTCATAACTTATCTACTGCTATCGGCATGCGTATCCTAAAAATTTTAAATAATATTTTTCCTTATATTGAGAAATTTAGTTTGAAGAATTATTTATTATAACCAACAAAAAGGTAACAAAAACGTACGAGGGAAATTTGCACTGTAGGACTTATTTTGATATAACAAAAAAAAAAGATTGAAAAATATATAACTTAAAATATAAACTTGAAGCCAAGTAACTACAATGTATCAGTAGCGGAGTAAAGGCTATAATTCACTTAAGGTCATGTTAATACAATATCCGTACCCAGACATTTACTTTTTAGGTAAATTTTACGTCGCGACAGTCCAGTAATGACCTTGAACGAAGTTCACTGAACTGACGCATTTAGCCCATCTCTTAATTAAAGGAGAAATCGACGTGGTCAAATGTCTGCGTAAACGCTTCATAAATGTTATGTTGCTCAAAGGTTTTAGAAATAAGAGACTCTGCATACTCACAGACAGTTAAGCACATAAAAACCTAAATGTCCGCGCAGAACCTAATAACATAATTCTTGTCTGGGCATGAGGGCATAGAAAAAAATGAAGATTCAGACCTTCTAATTGGACCACAACTCACATGTTTTCCTACCAACATGTTAAGGGTTTACTAGAGTAAGAATTAAAGGGCAAATACTGGAAATATTGGATGATACTTCCGAAACTAAGACAGTCCAAAGTACTCATAGAAGGTACATCCAAAAGCAGAGACAATCTGACGTTTTTCTTTTTTGTTTCTTGTTTTTTGCGATGTTATTCGATTTCTTGCGGTTTTGCGACTTTTTCGTTTTTTTGCGATGTTTTTGCGTTTGTATGGGTTTTGTACGATTTTTTTTGTTTTGTCGATTTTTCCGTATTTTTTCCAATATTTCCTGATTTTTCTTTAAATATTTCCAATGTTTTCTAAATTTTTCCGATTTTTTTTGGTTTTTTTTTTCTTTTATTTTTTTCTCATTTTTCTGTTTTTTTTCTGATTTTTTCTATTTCTTTCTAATGTTTCCTCATTATTTATTCTTATATGGTCTTTTTCTCTAATTTCTTTTGATTTCTAATTTTTTTTATTCTTCCGTTTTTCTTTTTCTATATCTTGCGTCTTTTATCAATTTTTTGCGATATTTTTCGATTTCTTGCGTTTTTTTTCGTATTTTTTTGTGATTTTTTTTCATTTTTTTCTTATTTTTCCGATTCTTTTTGAATTTTTAGATTCTTCTTTCTAGTTTTTTCTCATTTTTCTGTTTTTTTTCCTGATTTTTTCATTTTCTTTCAAAGGTTTCCTGTTTTTTTTTGTTGTATGGCTTTTTTCTTTCATTTCTTTCGGTTACCAATTTTTTCTATTTCCTTATTCTTCCTTTTTTTCTTTTTCGATTTTTTGCGTATTTTTCATTTTTTTGCGATATTTTTCGATTTCTTTCTTTTTTTTTGCGATTTTTTCGTATTTTCTTTTTGATTTTTTTGGGTTTTTTTTTGGGTTTTCTACAAGTTTTTTGATTATTTCATTTTTTCCGTATTTTACAATTTTATTTTTCATTTTTCTCCAATGTTATCTGTTTTTCTTTTTATTTTTCAAATTTTTTCTGAATATTTAGATTCTTCAATTTTTTGTTCTCGTTTTTTCTCATTTTTGTGTTTTTTTCTGTTTCCCCATTTTTTTGTAATGGTTTTTTTCTTTGATTTCTTTTGTTTTCTAATTTTTTCCATTTTTTTTTATTCTTCCGTTTTTCTTTTTCGATTTTTTGCGAAATTTTTCGATTTCTTCCTTTTTTTGCAATTTTTTCTTATTTTTTTTTTATTTTTTTGCGTTGTTTGGGTTTTTGATAATTTTTTTGATTTTTTCGTTCTTTCCGTATCTTATAATTTTTATTTTTTTTTGTTTTCTGTTTTTTTTTTCTAATTTTTTCGATTTTTTATGAATTTTTAGATTCTTCTATTTTTTGTTCTCGTTTTTTCTAATTTTTATGTTTTTTCTAATGTTTCCACATTTTTTTGTTATGGTTTTTTTCTTTGATTTCTTTTCTTTTGTAATTTTTTTCCATTTTTTTTTTATTCTTCCGTCTTTCTTTTTCAATTACTTGCGTCTTTCTTCGATTTATTGCGATATTTTTTCTATTTTTTTGAGATCTCTGATTTTTTCGTTTTTTCCGTATTTGACAATTTTATTTTTCATTTTTCCCCCACTTCCATTTTTTTTTTTTTTTTTCTAATGATTCCACATTTTTTATTGTTATGGTGGTTTTTTTTTGATTTGTTTTGTTTTCTAATAATCTTTTTCCATTTTTTTATTCTTCCGTTTTTCGTTTTCTTGGCTGTTTTTTCGTTTTTTGCGACTTTTTTTTGTGATTTTTTTGCTTTATTTGGGTTTACCAATTTTTTTGATTCTTTATTTTTTTCATATTTTACAATTTTAGTTTTCATTTTTTTCCAATGGTTTCTATTTTGTTCTCATTTTTCTGATTTTTTCTGTATTTGTAGATGCTTCCAATTTTTTTTTTCGTTTTTAACCCATTTTTGTGTTTTTTCTGTTTTTTTTTTCTGATTTTTTCGATTTCTTTTAAATGTTTCCTCATTATTTGATTTCTTTCTAATATTTCCCTGTAGTTTGGCATCCAAACCATATTTGTCGATTTTATATCTCTCATAGTTTTTTTTTTCTTATTCTGGTTAAAATAAACTTGAATGCAAGTTTAGTTTATTAAATAGACACTTATCATTTTATTAGTATGAATATTTTTCATAAATAATTTTTTATATATGATAAAATCAAAAATAATGTAACAAACTTCTACTAACAATTTAAAAAAAATATATGCATTTAATTGAATCCTCCAGACCATTAAATTAAAATTACTCTGATTAAAAAATTAGCTACTAAATTCTAAAATGCTCTTTGTAGGCTTAAATTCCGTAACCATTATTCACCGAAAGTTGCACATGGAGTTTACCAACAACATTGCGTGGAGTATTTGGAGGACTGAAATTTGAGAATAAACTAAACTTTAATTGAGATTATAATTACTACAACAAGCTGCTTTTGACTTTCGTCTATTGTTATGAACGTTCTTCCCCAACTTTATAGTTTCCAGTATTAAGTTCAACGGTTGCGGTCCAACATTGAAATTGTATCATTATGAACAAATTGAACTTATTTATTGTATTTAATTAAATTGAAAATATAATTAAAATTAACAATTCATAAGAGCTGGTTAATAAATTGTAACAGTTTAGATGTAAAAGTTTGGGTCAAAACTGGGAGATCTCTACCTACTTGATTTTCACTGATTTTTGAGATATTACTAAAGTTTCAGATTAAAAATTTTAGATGGCGCATACATTGCTCATAGTAAACTATAATCACAGATCACACAGGGTGTTTTTATAATCTGGTACTGAATACAGACAGATGCTTGAATCTGCAGCTTTACATTGTCCACACGAAATACAGTACGGCCCCATTTGACGAAAAGTATCTATACTTATACACTATTTAGAACTATTCCTTATGAACTAATACTAATACCACATACATGAAAAATCCGCATTGACATTGACAGAAAATAATTTATTTGACATCTCATCTGCTTTAAGTGATTTGTGACAAACTAAGCTAGGACACGAACAACTCTAAACAGCGCCATCTTACAAAATTCTGGTAAGTTCTATTGAACGCAACAGGTGGTACTCCCAAAAAGTTCGAAAAAAAATCTAATCCAGTGGATACACCAGGGTTTTTAGACATCTTAACTTGATCTGTATGGGATTGGGTGGTAATTTTGGCTCAATACATATCAATATTTCGCGCCGAATAGTACTTGGTGCGTCTCAGCTTATTTGTTAATAGTAGTTGACCGTTTTACTTAATGGATAGAAACTTATCTTTTAAAAATGATTACTTCATAGATAATAGTCAAAACTAATTATTATCTTCCTAGATTTGGTGTTCCATATACGGTTACAAATGACCAAGTGAGCTAATTGGAATTTGAAATAATTAAAGATTTCAGTAAGAAATTAAGTTTCAAGAGTGTGCATACTACCAAATATCATCCTTTTTCGAATGGTATTACATTTACATTTACATTAATGGTAATCATACCATTTAGAGATATGGGCCCTCTGTCGGTTCCAGTTTGTACTGGAGCTTATTACATAAGTGAAATATTTTTCCCAAGTAATAAGTGATAACGTGTCCCATTGGTAGATGGCGTTAAAATTAAATCATAAGCTAATTTGAATATTAGTAAAAAATGCCGAAGGAAATATTTTTTAAAATACAATTATTTTTTAAATAATTAATTGGTAGGATACAAAAGTTAAGTCTTAATTATCTAATAAAATAATAAATCGAATTATTTTAAATAAATAAATTTTAAATGTTGCTATGTGTAATAAAATGTCAACTTACCAAAAATAATTTTCTAAAAGTAACCATAAATAACATACCTGAAACAAAAAATAAAACAATTAATAAATTTTGTCATGCTGAATCCAAATAATAGCAATTTTTTACCTATAAAGTGAGGACCAAAAGTGTTACAGTCCCACTGTAACTCATTTACGAATAAATTTTCGAAAAATCGCCCGAACACGTCAATTTTAATTCATATCGAAGTAAGTTTATGAAGAAAAATTTCACCCAGTAGGTTTATGAAGAAAAATTTCACCCTTAACTTAATCCCCTAGAGTAGGGAAGCTACCCCCATGAAAATTTTAAATAGCAAGGGGGGTCAAGTGACAGCTTCTCAGAAAGAGGATTCAATTCTCTATTTGGCAGTGTAAAAAAATAAAATTTGCTTCATTAGTACAAGAGAAAAGTATCTTTAAAGATAAAATAAATTAAATAAATCAAAAAACCACGGCACTGCTTTACTGTTCTTTTTGTCTACTAAAAGGAATAAAAACTGTATCTTATCATTAAGAAAAAGTAGATTTTTTTCTTTTCAATGTAAAATCAATTGTGAACCTTCATCCATTTAAAGTAAAATAATTTAAAATTTTAACTCGCACCTGTTGTCTACTAGGAATTTAAACCGAAATTCATCGATTATTTTAATTTCCAAAATGGTTTTACCGCGGAACGTAAATGAAAAGTGTGAGGCAATTATTATTATTTATGGTGAGGCTAATCGCAACTATCATGAGTCGGTAAGAATTTTTAACGAACGTTTTCCGGATCATCCCATTGATAGACATTATTTTAAATTACTGGTAGCAAAATTTTTTGACACTGGCAGCATTTTAAACAAAAAACGTACTGGTCGTTCCCAATTAACCGAAGAAAAGCAAATTCACATTTTAGGTGAAGTTGTAAATGACCCGTCCTCATCTAGCAGAGCCGTTGCTGTAAATTGCGAAGTAGGAAAGAGCACCGTAATAAGAGTCCTAAAAAAGTATAAATTTCACCCGTATAAATTAAGGATGGTACACCAATTGACTGAAGACGACCCGGACCGACGCCTAGAATACTTATTGTGAAATAATAGCCAACAATACCTTAAGGAATCCCAACTACTTACACCACATCTGCTTTAGTGATGAATCTACTTTTTTTTGAATGGTAACGTACACCGAAGAGAGTTTCTCTCTTGGAAAACATACCTCTGTATTCCAGGCAGAGGTCTATGCAATACTCGAATGTGCGAGACACAGTATTATGAGAGCCCACGAGGGTAAAAGAATCATAATCTATTCAGACAGTCAAGCAGCCCTTAAGGCCATAAGAAGCCCAAAGGTGACATCTAGACTGGTATGGGAATGTGGCGAAGAACTTAGGGAACTGGCGACCCACAATAAAGTAACTTTATCGTGGGTACCAGGTCACAAAGGTATCGCTGGAAATGAAAAGGCTGACGAGCTCGCAAGAAGCGGGTCGTCCACCCCATTAATTGGTCCAGAACCAGCGATGGGAGTACCAAAACGTACGTTTAGGAACCATATAAAAGACTGGATCAAGCGAAAACACAAAGTATACTGGGACAATGTACCCGGACTTCTACACGGGAAAAAATTTATAAAAGAACCGACAAAGAACGTAACTGAAGAACTGCTTTCAATGAGTAGGAATCAACTACGAATTACCACAGGGCTCCTCACGGGACACCTTCCCACCAGAGAGCATCTAAACAAAATGGGGCTATATAACGGCGACCTTAAATGCAGACAATGCAATAAAGGGACCGAGAATGCACTCCACATACTATGCAACTGTGAGGCGTTGGATCACAGAAGGCAAAGAATTTATGGAAAACCAAAAATGGATCCAGAAGACTACTACAAACAGCCATTAAAGAACCTGTACAAACTAGTACAGGGAACAAGGTTGATGGACTGGGTGCAGTAGAGAAAAGACGGGAGAGAACGCAATAAGCCCATGAGGCTGCAGTGAATCCGGTTGCAAAGAACGGTCCCGGACACAAAAAAAAAAAAAAAAAAAAAAAAAAAAAAAAAAAAAAAAAAAAAAAAAAAAAAAGAAAAAAAAAAAAAAACGTACACCGAAACAATGTTAGATATTAGTCTGATGAGAATCCTAGGATTATTCGTGACTCACAAACAATTCCCGCAAAAAATTAATGTATGGGCAGGAATATTGGGTAACCATTACTTGGAATTGCTGCAGACATTAATAAATCCATTGATATTAGAAATAGTTGAAAATAACCCCGAAGAATTTAATATGGATATAATTTTCCACCAAGATGGTGCTTCCCCTCATTACGCAGTAGTTGTTAGAAATTATTTAAATGCAGTTTATCAGGGATAGGGCGAAGGAGACCTGTGGAATGGCTCCCAAGGTCACCAGATTTAACTCCATTGGATTTTTTTCTTTGGGGTTATCTAAAAACTAAAGTTTACGAAACTGAGTGTGAATCCATTCAAGAGATACGTCAACGGATAACGGAAATTTGTTCAACAATCACACCAGAAACTTTACAAAACGTAAGAGAAGCCACTAAACATAGACTTTTTTTCTTCCAAGAAGTAAATGGAGAACATTTCGAACATTTGCTCTAATAACTAATAATAATTAGTTTAGTTAATTGTGAGAAAAGAACAGTAAAGCAGTTTCGTGGCCGTTTAATTTATTTAATTTATTTTATTTTTAAAGATACTTTTCTCTTGTACTAATAAAGCAAATTTTATTTTTTTTACACTACCAAATAGAGAATTGAATCCTCTTTCTGAAGAGCTGCCACTTGACCCCCCTTGCTATTTAAAATTTTAATGGGGGTAGCTTCCCTAATCTAGGGGATTAAGTTAATGGTGAAATTTTTCTTCATAAACTTACTTCGATATGAATTAAAATTGACGTGTTCGAGTGATTTTTCGAAAATTCATTCGTAGACGAGTTAAAGTGGGGGGGTAACACTTTTGGTCCTCACTGTATTGTATAGACTAATATTTTCTTAATAAAGATTAATTAAGATAATATATTATACAATATTATATCACAAACATTACATGTATATTCTTATTCAAATCTCAATTACCCAAACCTACACACGTGTGAGAGCTTGCCTACTAAACATACGTACATGTTTGTTGTGTTTACGTGACGTTAACCGGATAAAATTTGCTTTCGACGTTTACGTACGTAGTTTCCCTTGGGGATTACCATCCAAAACAGTGTATCAAATTTAACTAATAATTTAATTACCGTACACCCTTGCCTTGTAATCAAATTAAATTAATAGTTTGATTACCGAAACACTCGTATCTCGTAACGGTTTCGGATTCGCGTCGAAATATGAAACGGGGTACGCAATACGATTAAGTATATAAAGTGAATATTGTTTCTTTCGAATTTAAGTTAATTGGTGTTTTTAGTATGCAGCGTAAGATTCTTTAATGAGTGTAGACGGCAATGTTTAATATAGTAAAATGAGTAAAACATTTGGTAATTGGTTTACAGAATTTTGTTACTACTATGTAGGTAAAATTGAGCGATTTTAATTTGGGTTCAAAAAATATTTCTACATCAGAACAAAATAAAATCAATTAATAAAGATTATTTCGTTTGGCAAGTACAGTTTTCAAGAGTTTAAGGATTAACAATTTCCATTGGAAAGAATATTTATAGTTGATAACGAATAATGAGTTAAAACAAACTATGACTAATGGTTTAATTTTTAACCATAATACGATCATTAAATATAAAGTACCATATCACTATATCGTTTATTTGGTTCTGGGGTTTCTTTTGGGGTTGGAAGTTGGATCAAATTTTAAAAGTGGGAGAAGTTTATTTTTATCTCTAGGGAGGTAAAGTTTTTTTCGCAAATATTTCAATAATTTCTTATTTGAAGTAATACTGGTGATATAAATTTAACCGAGATTCTTATAAGAAAGCTCAAAAAAATATTTGAAACAATTGAAATTTGCTACAATGTGATATTTTGGTGTAAAAAAACAATTGCAAAAGATAAAAAATACAAAACAAATTTATAAATAAATTTTAAATGAAAATAAGCATGAATGAGACATTCTTAGTGATATCCTATAAGAAAAAATGTAAATCAATTGAAATTTGCTACACTGGAATATTTTGGCATAAAAAAATAATTATTAAAGTCAAAAATTACACTTTTTTTAATAAATTTTGAATGAAAACAAGGACGAATAAGAGATTCTTATTGATTTCTTATAAGAAAACTCAAAAAAAAAAATCTGAAACAATTAAAATTTGCTATAATCTAACATTTTTGTGTAAACAGACCATTTGTAAAGTCAAAAATTATAAATTTTTTTTTTTAATAAATTTTAAATGAAAACAAGGACAAATCGGAGATTTCTATTGATTTCTTATAAAAAAATTCCAAAAAAAAATATATGAAATAATTAAAATTTGTTACAACCCAATATTTTGGTATAAAAAATAATTAGTAAAGTCAAAAATTATAAAACTTTTTTTTTTATAAATTTAAAAAAAAATGGGGAAAAATAAGATATTCTTATTGATTTCTTATTAGAAAATTTCAAAAAAAAAATCTTAAACAATTGAAATTTGATACAATCTAACATTTTGGTATAAAAAAACAATTGATAAAGTCAAAAATTATACAAAAAAATTGTTTAATAATATTTTAATAAAAATAAGGACGAAAGAGAGATTTTTATTGATTTATTATAAGAAAAATAAAAAAAAAAAAATTAAACAATTGCTACAATCTAACATATTGGTGTAAACAATTGGTAAAGACAAAAATTATGAAACTTTTTTTTAAATAAATTTTAAATAAAAATAAGGACAAATAAGAGATTGTTATTGATTTATTATAAGAAAAATCAAAAAAAAACCTGAAACAATTGAAATCTGGTACAATCTAACATTTAGGTCTAAAAAAACAATTGGTAAACCCAAAAATATTAAAACTTCTTTTAATGAATTTTAAATAAAAATAAAGACGAGATTTTTATTTTTTTATTGATTTCTTTTAAGAAAAAACCTTAAACAATTGAAATCTGCTACAACCTAACATTTTGGTATGAAAAAACAATTGATAAAGTCAAAAATGAAACAATTGAAATTTGCTATAATGTAATATTTTGGTATAAAAAAATTATTGGTAAAGTCAAAAATTATAAAACATATTTTTTTTAATAAATTTTAAATAAAAATAAGGACGAGTGAGAAATTGTTATTAATTTCTTATAAGAATAATAGAAAAAAAAATCCTGAAACAATTGACATATGCTACAATCTAATATTTTTGTATAAAAAAACAATTGGTGAACACAAAAATTATAACACTTTTTTTTTAATAAATTTTAAATAAAAAAAAGGACGAACGAGAGATTTTTATTGATTTCTTTTAAGTAAAAGCAAAAAAAAAACCCTGAAACAATTGAAATCTGCTACAACCTAACATTTTGGTTTAAAAAAACAATTGATAGAGTCAAAAATGAAACAATTGAAATTTGCTATAATGTAATATTTTGGTATAATAAAATAATTGGTAAACACAAAATTTATAAAACCTTTTTTTAATGATTTTTAAAAAAAATAAGGACGAACGAGAGATTTTTACTGATTTTTTATAAGAAAAATCCAAAAAAAAACCTGAAACAATTGAAATTTGCTACAATCTAACATTTTGGTATAAAAAACAATTGGTAAACCCAAAAATTATAAAACTTTTTTTTTAAATAAATTTTAAATAAAAATAAGGACGAATGAGAGATTTTTATTGAATTCCTATAAGAAAATTCAAAAAAAAAAAACTTGAAACAATTAAAATTTGCTACAATCTAACATTTTGGTATAAAAAAAATTGGTAAAGTCAAAAATTATGAATTTTTTTTTTAAATAAGTTTTAAATAAAAAGAAGAACGAACGAGAGATTTTTATTGATTTCTTATAAGAAAAATTCAAAAAAAAAAACTGAAACAATTGAAATCTGCTCTAATCTAACATGTTGGTATAAGAAAAACAATTGGTAAAGTCAAAAATTATAAAACATTTTTTTTTATAAATTTTAAATAAAAATAATGACGAGTGAAAATTGTTATTGATTTCTGACAAGAAAAATCCAAAGAAAAACTGAAACAACTGAAATTTGCTACAATCTAACATTTTGGTATAAAAAAACAATTGGTAATGTCAAAAATTGTAAAATATTTTTTTTAATAAGAATTAAGTAAAAATACGGACGAGTGAGAAATTGTTTTTAATTTCTTATGAGAACATTCCAAAAAAAAACCTGAAACAATTGAAATTTGCTAAAATCTAATATTTTGGATTAAAAAAACAATTGGTAGAGTCAACAATTATAAAACATTTTTAAAATAAATTTTAAATAAAAATAAGGACGAATGAGAGATTGTTATGGATTTATTATAAGAAAAATCCAAAAAGAAAACCTGAAACAATTGAAATTTCCTGTAATCTAATAAAAAAACAATTGGTAAAGTCAAAAATTATGAAACTTATTTTTTTATTAATGTTAAATAAAAACGAAGACGAATAAGAGATTCTTATTCATTTCATATAAAAAAAAATCTGAAACAAACAAAATTTGCTACATTCTAATAATTTGGTACAAAAAAACAATTGGTAAAGTCAAAAAATATAAGACTTTTTTCTTAATAAATTTTAAAAAAAAAAAAGGACGAATGAGATATTCTTATTCATTTCTTATAAGAAAATTCAAAAAAAAATATGAAAATATTGAAATTTGCTACAATCTAACATTTTGGTATAAAAAAAATTAGTATTGTCAAAAATAATAAAATTTTTTTTCAATAAATTTTAAATAAAAACAAGGATGAATGAGAGATTCTTGTTGATTTCATATAAGAAAATTCCAAAAAAAATCTGAAACAATGGAAATTTGTTAAAATCCAATATTTTCGTATTAAAATATAATTGGTAATGTCAAAAATTATAAAACTTTTTTCTTATTTTTTTTTTTAAATAAGGACGGACTAAGTTATTTATTTCTTATATGAAAATTCAAAAAAAAATGAAATCTGAAAAAATTGAAATTTGCTATAATCTAACATTTTATAAAAAAAACAATTGGTAAACCCAAAAATTATAAATCTTTTTTTTTTTTAATAAATTTTAAATAAAAATAAGGACGAACGAGAGATTTTTATTGATTTCTTATAAGAAAAATCCAAAAAAAAAACTGAAACAATTGAAATTTGCCACAATCTAAAATTTTTGTATAAAAAACAATTGGTAAACCCAAAAACTTTTTTTTTTTAATAAATTATGAATAAAAATAAGTACGATTGAGAAATTGTTAATGATTTCTTATTAGAAAAATCAAAAAAAAAAACCTGAAACATTTGAAATTTGCTACAATCTAACATTTTTTTTATAAAAAACAATTGGTAAAGTCAAAAAATTTTTTTAATAAATTTTTTAAAAAATAAGGACGAATTATTAATTTCTTATAAGAATATTCTAAAAAAAATCTGAAACAATTGAAATTTGAATGAGAGATTGTTATTGACTTCATTAGAGAAAATTCCAAAAAAAAAATATGAAAAAATTAAAATTTTTTACAATGTCACATTTTGATTTAAAAAAATATATTGATAATTTACATAGAAATATAAATAATCTAATAAATATAGTTATTATTAAATCATTTCGTAAAAATATAGATTTCTTAATGTTAATAAAAGTTTAATTTTTTTCCTAATCGAAATGCTGAAGAAAAGTTTTTCAGCACCACTTTTCATTGTCTTAACACGATCCCTTTTTAAACTTCGACATAACTGCGGCGAATTAATTTCAAATTAAGTTTTCAGCGAATTCTGCGAGTTTTTAGAAATGCTTTTACATTTTTTCTTTAATAAAGGCCAAATCAGAACCCCATTAATAAGTGGAATAAAATATTTTTTCTACGGCTTAAGAAGAGCTTAATTAGGAAAAAGAAATATAATAAAAGTTAAACCAAACGTGAACTTATTTATCTTACAAAATATTTGAGAAAAGTGCCAAAAAAATTAAATTATTTTTAGAAAAAATTTAATAACAATACAATTGAATTCATAAAGTTTGTTAAAAAATTCAAAATCAAAAAAATACTCTGTAGTATTAAAATGATAAATAGCCACGACATCTATCGTAACAAAATCATCTGTAAAAGGGACTAACCAAGTACAACTTGGTTCCGGTAGATGATGGAATCAATCCGCCATTATAATGCCTTATAGGATGGAGCGGGTACCACGTAATTAAATCCACTTCAACTATTACCATAAATGTTTCATCCTTATAGGAATCATCAGTTCTCAAGTATTTCTATGTACTTTAAAAAATTTTATTTGATAAACAAATTCACATCAAATTTAAATACATAAGTTTTCTATAGAAATAATTTCAAAGCTATATATTTTTCCGTACAGCCATGAATGTAACATGGATATTTGAAATTCAAATTTCTATGCATGCCTATTGTTTTAAATAATTCGGAAACTCTCCAAAAGTTTCTACGTGAATATTAATAAAGTTGGATTATGAATAGTTCGACTGAACTTATTTCGCTTTAGTAAATATAAGCCATAAGCTATATTCGTATATTATGCATTTTATAAAATTTAGTTAAAGTAAACTATGCAAGAAATTAACAAAAATTAAATAAAATTTTTATTATCTGTTACAAATTTTTATTGCTTTGAATCATAAATTTTGTATTAAATATTATTGTACAAAATTTTAAACAATTTGTAAGAAAAAACATTTTAATAAAGAAAATTGAGAAATATTTCATCAAATATATTTCCAAATTATCTAAATGTTTGAAATTAGACTATTTGTAATTTTTTTTTTACTGCTTTGAACTAAAATATTAAATGTTCCTGCTAGAGGATAAATAGTTTATAGTAAAAATTAAAATCTTAAATTTGGTTGAATAAAAATGGGAAAATAGAGGAAAATGGGAAAAAATAAAAAATAATAGCAAAAACTACGAAGAAATAGAAAAAAATACAAAAAATTGGGAAAAATAGGAAAAAGTATGGAAGAATAGTAAATAGGGAAATATAGGCAAAAATTCGAAAAATTGGAGATAATAAAAAAACATAGAAATACAGTAAAAAATAGGAAAAAAAAGAAAACAGGACAAATATAGGAAAAAATATGGAATAATGGGAAGATAGAAAAATATAGGCAAAATAATGGGAAAAAATTGGAAAAAATATGGAAAAATAGCAAAACAAGGAAATATAGGAAAAAAATTGGAAACATGATTAAAAATAGAAAAACAGAGAAAAACAGTAAAAAAAATGAAAAACAGAAAAATAAGAGAAAAATAGAAAAAACACGGAAAAATAGAAAAACTAGAAAATACGGGGAAAATTGGGAGCAAAACTAAGGAAAAATAGAAAAAAATGGTAACAAATGAAAAAGAATGGAGAAAAATAGGAATGGTAGTTTGAAATAGAAATAAACAGCAAAAAATAAGAAAATAAAGGGAAAAAGAGGCAAAATTGGGAAAAATAGAAAAATTGAAAAAATAGAAAAAATACAAAAAAATAGAAGAATATGGAAAAAAGAAAAGAAATGAAAAAAAAACAGAAAAAAAATAGAAAAAAATAGAAATAAATAGAAAAAAATTAAAAAAATAGGAAGAAATTAAGAATTATTGAAAAGCAGTAAAAATCAGTTAAACTTGTGAATAACAGTAGAAAATGGTAAAATTTAGTAATAAATCGTAAAAAACAATAAAAACCGGTAAAGATTGGTAAAAGTTGTAAATAATAGTAAAAAATAAAAAAAAAATTAAAAAAAGTAAAAACAACTAAAAAATGGTAAAAAATAGTAAAAAACACTAGAAAATGGTAAAAACAGTAAAAAATAATAAAAATCACTAAAAAATAGTAAAAACAATGGTAAAAAATGCGAAAAAACATTACAAAATAGTAAAAAATATTGAAAAACAGTAAAATTTAGGAAAACTTGTAAAAAATAGTAAAAAACAATAAAAAACTGTAAAAATTGGTAAAACTTGAAAAAGATAGTAAAAAATAATAAGTCATATTAAAAAAAGTAAAAACTGGTAAAAAATAGTAAAAAACAGTAAGAAACAATAAAAACCACAAAAAATAGTAAAAACAGTAAGAAACAATAAAAACAACTAAAAATAGTAAAAAAATGGTAAAAAAAAATAGAGAAAATCATTATAAATTAGTAAAAAATATTGAAAAACAGTAAAATTTAGTAAAACTTATAATAAAAAATAGTAAAAAAGATAAAAACAGTAAAAACAATAAAAAAGGGTAAAAATTGGTAAATCTTGTAAAAGATCGTAAAAAATAATAAAAAAAATAAAAAAAGTAACATATTCTAAAAAATAGCAAAAAACAGTAAAAAATAAAAAAACCACTTAAAAAAAGTAAAAAAAATGGTAAAAAATAGGAAAAAACAATAGTAAAAAATATTGAAAAACAGTAAAATTTAGTAAAACTTATACAAAATGGTAAATAATAATAAAAAAGATTAAAAAAAGTAAAAAATAATAAAAATGGGTAAAATTGTAAAATAAAGTAAAAATAATAAGAAATATTAAAAAACGTAAAAAAGTGTAAAAATATTAAAAAACAATAAAAAAACAGGAAAAAATAGTAAAAATTACTAAGGATTAGTAAAAAATGGGAAAAAACAGTAAAAAATATTTATAAGTAGTAGAAACCAAATAAAACCATGATAAATAGTAAAAAAAAATTGGAAAAACGATAAAAACTTCGGAAAACGTGAAAAAAACAGGAAAAATAGTAAAAACAGAAAACGTAAGAAAAAAATACGAAAACACAGGAATAAATAGAAAAAAAAAGGAAAATCAAGAAAAACATTGATAAATAGTACAAACTAAGAAAAAATTAAGAAAAATAAAGAAAAACAATGAAAAATAAAGAAGAATCAAGAAAAATGCCGATAAATAAGAATAAATTAAAATAAACAAAAATATTTCGACCACTGGGCGACCACTAGTAATTATAAACAGGTCAGGCGACTAGTTTCGGTTAAGAAACCATCATCAGGCCTAAAAGTACATATCGTTCAAAATCTAACCAATTTAAGATTTAAAAACAAAATCATTTTAATATTTACCAAACGCTTTGGATAACAACTTTCGCCAATTAAATTTATAGTAACATTTTTATGTGTTTTGAAATTTTAAAAAAAATGGCGAAAGCCCTATTCTAGATTAATAAAAAAATCGATTAAAAAACGAATTTATTTTAGGTTATACTAGACAATATAGGCTACAATGATGGTTATATAAATTGATAGTGACCTAATAAGTGAAGAACTGAAGCCATAAGTAATAATGAAAATAGAACGAACTTTTAAAAATTGTTAAAAATGGTTAAAAATTATGTATTTTTTTTTAAATTACACAGTTATCTTGAATTATTAAATAATAAATAATTCCTAAATTATTTAAAATTTACATTACACTGACTTTACGGGTTTATGAAGATAATAATTAAAAGAATGGAATTGTATCCTAAGAAATTGCGAAAGAGGTGAATGATAATATTTAAAAATTTATATATTTTAAAGTATTTTAGATTTAAAACAACTATTAATGGATAAAATAAATAAATAAAAAATCTCAAAATATACATAATTATGTAAGTTATTTTTAGCTTTTTAAAAAATGTTGAAAGTGCTGACCTGAAATAAAAACGGTAATTCATAAATTGTTAGAAGCTATAATTTTACTGGATGGTAAATGCTTGATTTAAATTTTTAGTGATTTTTTTATTGGTGTAGAAGTGAAAAAAATATAATTTACAAAGATCATTAATTAAATAAAATTGTAATTGTTTGTTAAAAAATGTGTTAAAATTGCATATCAAGTTATATAAATGCATTTATTGTATCTTGTTTTGGTCTTTTAAAAAAAATGGTGAAAGTACTAACTGGATTAATAAATCAAATCAATCACTTTTTAAGTATTTCTGGTTAAAATATGATTTAAATTTTAAGTGTATTGAGGTAAATAAAGTTCAATGGAAAAAAACTGAATGTTTCAATTATATAAAAAACTCAATTTATGTTTTTTAACATTATTAACAATTTGTATTTTGTACTTTTTAAAAAAATGGTGAAAGTGCTATCCACGGCCCGTTATATAAATATCGGTAAAGTTTTTCAAAATTAAAAAAAAAAATTTATAATTTGTACTAGACGATAGAGTCTACAATAAAGGCTTATGAAATTTCCAGTGACGCTAATAGAGAAGGGATGACGTCATATGCAAAAAACCAAAAAAACCAATAAAATTTTATGAGTCAATTACAAACTAATGAATATTCTTTACCAGAGTGTATTATGCAAAGTAATTTATTTTTGTAACTACCTGAGTTATTAAAAATTAAGTTTTATGATTTTATACTTTTTTTAAAAAAATGGCGAATGCGATTTCCTCTATGCTTTTATTTAAAAATCGATAATTCCTAAGGTATTTAAAATAAGGAAACAATTTATTTTACATTAATACTAGATGATAAAGGCTATAACAGGCGCCTATATAATTTATAGTGACGTCATTGAGGAGATGACGTCATAAGCTAACAAATTAAAGAAAAAAAATAAAATAATATTAGTTAATTACAAACCCATGAATATTTACAACTAAAGTGCATAATGCAAATTAATTCATCGTTTTAAATAAGTGAGTTTTTACAAATTATGATTTTATACTTTTTTTAAAGAAATGGCGAAAGCGCTTTCCTCTATGAATTTTTATTTAAAAATCGATAACTCCTAAAGTAATTAAAATAAGAAAACAATATTTTTTACACTTATACTGGATCATAAAGGCTATAACAGTCGCCTATATAATTTATAGTGACATCATTAATGTAGAAGAGATGACGTCATAGGCTAAAAAATTAAAGGAAATTATAAAATTTTATTAGTCAATTACAAACCCATGAATATTCTCTACTGAAGTAAATATTAACACAAATTAACTCATCTGAGTAGGTAAAAATTAGGTATTATGATTTTATACTTTTTTTAAAAAAATGGCGAAAGCGCTTTCCTCTATGCATTTATTTAAAAATCGATAAATCCTAAAGTATTTAAAATAAGAAAACAATTTGTTTTACATTAATACTAGATGATAAAAGCTATAACTGGCGTCTATATAATTTATAGTGACGTCATTATTCTAGAGGAGATGACGTCATAAGCTAAAAAATTAAAGGAATGATAAAATTTTATTAGTCAATTACAAAGTCATGAATATTCTGTGTTATATGATAAATTAATTCAACTTTATGCACAACCAAGTTATTAGCTTTAAAATATTATGATATTTAAAAATGGTCAAAAGCTATAGACTGGATTTAAAAAAAATCAAATAGTTAAAATTAAAAAACGAAGCAATTCACCTGTATAGTGGCCGGTAATTTACTTATAATTTTTCCTGTGAAAAATCATGGTTGCTTTATTTTTAAAATTCGTGTGTGAAAAAATGAAAATTTTACTTCGTTCTTTAATTTCCTCCTTAAAAAAATGCATCCTTACTTTAAAGATATTTTGCGTCGAAGAACCACTCAGTTATTTGAGACTGTATGATTAAACTAATAAACTACTATTTTAATTCTAAAGTGCTTTTTTATGCTCATTTATTCGTATTAAACATTTATTATTTACATAAATACAGTTACATATGTTGATTAAATTTATTTAATCAAACGGCGATATTATTTTTACTTTTATTTTTACTAATCAGTAGACTGAACATTTTAAATTATAACTTCCAATATAACATTATTACAGGAATATTTTTTTCAAACCTTAAACTGAAACTTTTAGGCTCGGTTCTAAAGATACCCTTGAATCTAAGTTTATTTGATTGGTTAATAAAAAGTTGTGTGTTGTTTTTTATCTGAGTTAAGCAATAAAGTTTTTAACATTATCAAATTCATTTTCATTTAGAAAAAGTTATAAATATGAAAATTCTTAAAACTTTTGATAAAATAAATCTCAACTTTTATAATTGTTCACTAACTAATATTTCCGGTTTATCTAAAGAGACAAGCATGACATTATTCTATCAATTATCGTTATTAAACAGCAAACAGAATTAATTTGTCTCGCCCGTCTCTTCTCTTTTTTTTGGCAGAAGTTCGGGAGCTTTAATGGAATTAGGACTTGATCTACTTTGACCTACCTTGTTATTTGAACCCATATAGTGATTCGACCACTTTCCGGCTATTTGAACCAACTTCTTACTCGATAAATACGTTAACAAGATCGCCGAAGGGAATTGCGTAGGTACGAAAAAAAATAGAGAAGCCGCAATTACGGAATAAGAGAAAGTAAATAAGGAATGAAGACACAGTTAAATTGATTTTATATTAAATCTACTTTTATTACTGTACTTTATTTTGGTGTAAACGGAATAAAATAAAACAAAAACCATTACACGGTGCATCTTGTATATATTAGAAAGTTACTTAGCTCTTAGTATTTAAATAGAATTTTTGTAAAGCACTTAAGATTAATGCAATGGAGAAAAAAAAGTCAGCAAGGCTTAAGACTCGGGTAAGAATCTGTCAGTTCATTTTTCAAACCGTAGAATATAAAAGGAAAGAGGTGTTGGTATAAAATGGATATACTAAAAAACTAAACACCAAGTCATTCGGGATATCCATTAAGTTTGGTTATTTATTTGCAGATTTTATGTTAAGAGTTATTCATTAAGAAAGTTTTTCATTTATTACATTTTTTACTTTCTATTTATATTTCTAAGGTATACAGGGTGGTGCATATTTATTTCAAAAATAAAAAATACGCTATTTTCAAGACGGTTTGATTATCATCCAAAAATAACGATTAGAAGATTTATTTAATTAATTTTTTATAGAATATCTTTAGCAATTTTTTTTAATTTTGAAGGAATTTTGTACTATTCAGTAAAATTTTTAGCAATTATTAGTTTTTTTCAGAAATCTTTATGTATCAATTTTTAGCTATTTTTAATAATTTTTAATTAATACTATTAAGGGAGTATTTGATATTTTTTTCAGCAATTATTATGTACTTTTAAGAACATTCTTGCATTTTTTACCTTTTGGCGTTCCTAACATTATTCCATTTTTTAGATTTTTTTGCAGTCATTAGCTGCTTTTACAATTTTTAGCGATTTTCTAGTGATTTCTAGCAATTTTTAGCGATTTTTAACAATTACTGGCAACTTCTAGCTATCCTTAGAAATTTTTAGTTATATTTGGCAATTTTTAGCAATTTATAGTACTCTTAGTAATTTTTAACTATTTTCTGGTATTCAGAAACATTTTTAGAATTTTTCAGCAATTATTAGTATTTTTCAGAAATCTTTATGTATCAATTTTTAGCTATTTTTAATAATTTTTGATTAATACGGAAGAATTAAATATTTTTATTGTGAAGGATATTTTTCAGTAAATTATTATATACTTTTAAGAACATTGGTGCTATTTTTACCTTTTAGCGTTCCTAACATTTTTTGCAATATTAGCTGTTTTTACAATTTTTAGCGTTTTCTAGCGAGTTTTAGCAATTAAGGCAAATTTTTAGCTATCCCTCGTAGCTGTTGGTAATATTTGGCAAATTTTAGCAATTTATAGTATTTTCAGTAAGTTTTACCTATTTTCAGTAATTGTCTGCAGCTTTTAGAAAATTATAGCAATTTTTAAGGTACTTTGCGCTATTAGCAATTATTAGTATTTTTCAGAAATCTTCATCAATTTTTAGCTATTTTTAAAAACTTTCAGTAATTTATAGCTATTTCAAGAGATTTTCAGAAATTATAGCATTTGTTAACAATTATTAGTATTTTTTAGAAAGCTTTACAACCTTTGGCGAATTTTTAGAAATCTTTATTAATTTTTTTGTTATTTTTAGTAGTTTTTAGCGACTTTTAGCAATTTATAACTATTTTCAGTGATTATCTGAAGCTTTTAGAAATTTAAAGCAATTTTTCAGGTATTTTCAGCTATTCAGCAGGATTTTTAGATTTTTTCAGCAATTATTAGAATTTTCAGAAGTCTTTATCAATTTTTAGCTATTTTTAACAAAAATTTAGCAAATTTTAGCTATTTCTAGAGATTTTGAGAATTTTTTAGAATTTTTTAACCGTTATTAGTACTTTTTAGAAATCATTAAAAAATCTGCCCAATTTTTAGCAATATTTATTAATTTTTTAGCTACTTTTAGTGGTTTTTAGCGATATTTAGCAATTTTTAGCAATTTCTGACCATTTTTAGCTTTCCTTAGTAACCGTTAATGATATTTGTCAATTTTTAGCAATTTAGGGTATTAGTAATTTTTGACTATTTTCCGTAATTCTCAGCAGAGTTTATTTTATTTTACTATAATTTTCAAATTTCAATTTATGGTATTTTTAGTAATTTTTAACTATTTTCAGTAATTTTCAGCAGAGTTTATTTTATTTTACTCTAATTTTCAGATTTTGTAAGCAATTATTAGTATTTTTCAGAAATTTTTGGCTATTTGTAATAATTTTTAGCACTTTATGGTATTTTTTAACTATTTTCAGTAATTTTCAGAAGAGTTTATTTTATTTTATTGTAATTTTCAGATTTTGTAAGCAATTAGTAGTATTTTTTAGAACTTTTTGGCTATTTTTAATAATTTTTAGCAATTTATGGTATTTTTAGTAATTTTTAACTATTTTCAGTAATTTTCAAAAGTTTATTTTATTTCCTTGTAATTTTTAGATTTTTTTAGCAATTATTAGTATTTTTCAGAAATTTTTAGCTAGTTTTAACAATTTTTAGCAATTTTTTCAATTTCGAGTAATTTTCAGCATTTTATAGCATTTGTTAGAAATTTTTGGTATTTCTGAGAAATATTTTAATAATTTTGGCAATTATTAACAATTTTTAGCAATCTTTAGTAAACAATATCAGTCTTTCTGCAATTTTCAACATTTTATAGTGCTTTTATTAATTTTTATCCATTTTTAGTGGTTTTTAGTGATGTTTAGCAATTTTTAGCCATTTTTAGCAATTTTTGGCCATTTTTAGCAATTTTTAGCAATTTCTGACAATTTTTGGCTTTCCTTAGCAACCGTGAATAATCTGTGTCAATTTTTAGCAATTTATGGTATTTTTAGTAATTTTTAACTATTTTCAGTAATTTTCAGTAGTTTATTTCATTTTATTGTAATTTTCATATTTTGTTAGCAATTATTTTTCAAAAATTTTTAGCTATTTTTAAAATTTTTTTCAATTTTTTCTATTTAGAGAAATTTTAAGCAATCTTTACTAATCATTAGCAGTCTTTAGCAATTTTCAGCATTTTATAGTACTTTTAGTAATTTTTAACTATTTTCAGTTGTTTTTAGCATTTTTTTAACAATTTTTAGCTATCATTAGCTATTTTTACAAATTATTTTGTACTTTTAAGAAAATTTTAGCAATTTTCACCTATAAGCGTTTATAGCATTTTTTAAATCTTTTCCTGCTTTTATGAATTTTAGCAATGTCTAGCAATTTATAACTACGTTAAGTAATTTTTAGTTATTTTCAGTCATTTTTAGCAATTTTTATTAATTTCTGGTAATTTTTAGCTATCCTTAGTAATCGTTATTATCCTTTAGTAAATTTTTTTGCAATTAATAGTACTACTGCTAGTGATTTTTAACTTTTTTCAGTGATTTTCAGTAGTTTTTAGCATTTTATGGATTTTTTTTGTTATTTTTCTTTATAGTTCTGTTCCATTTTTACTTTCAATATTTATCCATATTTTTGAATGAAATTAATCAAAAAATAACGTCTTAAGTGTACTTAATTTCTATTAAATATCTAAAATAATTTTTTAACTTAAGAAACAACTATCAGAAAATTAGTAAAATTTATTTAAACTTCAATTATTGAATGAGAACAGATAATTAGAAATTACTGTGTAATACCATTATTCTAATTCTGTAAAAATGTTTAAATTGTACTACCCCTTGTTCAAAATATTTTATAAGTCTTGTACTCATATTTTCAAAGTAAAAATGACTCGTACTTAGAAAAATTCCTAATGTCCAATTCATTGTCGAAATCTAAGTGTTCTACATTAAGTGATTGGATAGAGAAAAATGGGGATAAAAAGTATACTAAGCGATATTTGATCTTCAATAAAAAAAGTGTTTTTTTCAAATATCTCAGAAATTGGATCGGATATTTTAATTTAAAAACAACCAATCCAGTCGTTTTGAAAATACCCATCTTTTTTCCCATTTAAGTAACTTTGTATCAATAACGATTTAGGAAATCCCAATAGTGTTCAAATAAATTTGCGCCACCCCGTATATAAAGAAATATTACGGCAGGATTCTATTGTCTTTCTAAAATTGTAAAAAAATTGGATTTTTTACAAATTTTCAGTTTCTTTTATTTACTTAATCTAAATACATTTATCTTTTTGCTAAAAACTTAAACTTTGCATTAAAAACATGATTTTTTTTAATATAAGAAACTTTTTATCTTTTTTACTAAAAAATACAAACATAATTACGGACAAAAACAAAATTTTGAATTTTTTTTTAATTGAATTTATATAAATTAATTTAAAATTGAATCTAAAATAACATTTTCAAACTCCTGGAAAAATCCTGTAAATTTGTTATAAAAATACTAAACACACTATAGCAATTACTCTGTCTGTTAAAATATGAAATAGCTCTAGTTCTTGTTTAAACGCGAACACATTTGAGACAAGACGATCTTACGGAAGCGAACAAATTAAAATACCAGCGATAATTTTTCTTTTGCATGACAGCAACAGTGAAATATCGTCTAACTCTTTCGCACAAGAATTACTTGGATAATACGTCATTCGTATTTTTATCTCTGAAGTTCGTAGAGACCAGGTGAGTAAGGACTTGGTGAAAAGTTAACTTTGGAGATTTTCATCTTTTAAGTTTCGGCATGACCTGCTATTTTAGTGCAGTGTTGGAGTTTTAGTTGTGGAAAAAAATCTCCAGATTAATTTTTTTATTCGTAAGTTAACAGCTAAGAATTACAGTTTGTTTATCTCAAAGTGGATATTTTGCATCAAAGAACCAGTCAGTTATTTGTAGAATTGAGACTCTATGATTAAAGGAATATGCTACTAATTTGAGCTTTTTTATAGTCAAAATATTTATTATTACATTTAAATACAGTTACATATTTTGACCAAATAACAATACCGAGTTCAATTATCTTATTTTATTATCTAACTATATTTTTCTTATAATTTATATTTTTTTCTTTTAAATTTTTGTTTTTATTTTCTATTTTCATTCCCAAATCTTCCCTCATCACTTTTTGGCTTTTATCAATTTTTTTTATCTATATTGTGCACATTTTACATTACTCTTTTTCCTAATTTTTTTTTCATATTTTGCTGCAGATATATCTGTCAGAAAAAAATGCACACAGGGAGGAATTATTTCTCCCTTTTGTACAGAGATTTGTGGTAGAGAACTTCCACAGATATCTGAATGAAGCGGCACTGAAAGAAATCAATTTGAATTATTTATAACCCGTCTTAAAAAATGTATTTCTAGCATACCTAGAGTACAGCCAAAAAAAAAAAAAATTTCGTCTCCTCATTGTAGAGTATCGTATCTTATCTTATTTTTAATTTTCTGTTATATATAGTATATAATGTCATTTCTTTTTTGGGCATTATATACTTTTTTCCCACGCACGCTCTTCTGTGGGATTTCCATATTTATTTTTCTAATTCTGTGAATGTTTTTTTTTCCACAGATTTATTTATATAGATTTTTGATAAAAAAATATTTTTATTATTAAAATTGTTCGTAAACTGTTATTCTGTCTATGATTGTTATTTATAGCGCCTCCCTTTAGGTTTTAACTTTGTTAACTTTATTTAATTTCATGGTTTTTTTGAATTTTCCCACACTTTTACTATAATTGTCATTTGTCAATAATTTTAACTTCACAACGTTCTAATGCTCCGTCTGTGAACACATCGTCCGATGGTTCCGTTTATAAAAAATTTAAGTTTCTTATCTTCAATGTTAGCAGTTTTAAGCTGCATTTTTTATTGTGTACTAGGTAGGCCTCATATAGGATCACCCTCCCACGAACTACTACAGTTGTTACATTTCGCATTTTACGTGCATCAACACGGGTGCCGCAATTTGCCGGGCAACACGCCGGCATCTTCCTCAAATTCGTTTAGTCCACTCATAATGTGGCTTTCACATAACACCATGGGGTGTTATCCTTTCACTATCCTTCCTCTTACTTTACCCCAATAATTCCTTTTCCCCAGTACCACCATCCCTTTGTTACAACCATTTTATTTAATTTAATTTTATTTTCCTACTTGTGCGCACAATTTTCGCAAAACTTTTTAATATATACTAATTTTGATTGCATTTGGTTTGGTAAGTCTTCCTAATTTTGTATTTTTCGTTTTCTTACACTATGTATTATAGGCCTGATGATGGCATAATTCCGAAACTAGTCGCCGCCCCTTTTATAATTTGAAGCCTCTCCCCCCAATTCTATCACAGAGATATTAAAATTTTGTGGTACAGGATTTTGAATTTTACTACCTCATTTTTATTATTATTATTATTATTATATCTACCCAAAGCCAAGCTGATGATATCGTAGCACTAGTTAAAGGGAAGTTTATAAGTACATGTGTAGAAATTACCCAAAAAAATTGTTTTGGTCCCTTTCATCAACTAGAGGTAAGTTGGAACCTTTAAGGTACCCAAACACTTGAATAATAAAATCGCAATAACCTATGATTTCAAATACTTAGGTATAACACTGGACTGACTCTAAGCTAACGTGGAACGCTCATTTAAGCAGAATGGCTGAAAAATCGAAAACCATAATCTGCCAAAACCTGGGGATTGAAACCAAAAATGACCAACGGCTGTACACCATGTCAGTTTGATCCCTAGTTACTGTGATTATCCAAATTAACAGCGAGTCTACAAAGACTGACATGTTTGGGAAAAAATATTAAATCTTCCTCCATCGGACACACTTATCAAGGGAAAAGCAAAAATGGTAGCATACCGTCTTAAATATACGGGAAACTGGGGAAATTATTCTGACGGACATGGGAGGATGTCAGCTTCAGATCCTCTAAAAGTACTGTATTCCTATGTGGGGTTGCGACTAGTTCGTATACTCCAGGGGTTCGAAGGACCAGCTAGGAGCGTCGTCCAGCTATGGTTGGTTGTTAACCGACCGATCTGGTGATGTCATGTCGATAATAACATAATCATTAATTTTTAGGGGACAATAAAAATAAACCCAATTTGAACTGACAAATTAAAAGTAACGCTGCGTCTCCCTTTCAAAAAGTTCAACTGACTCCAGAAGACGGCGCGTATTCTTCTCTCTCGAACGGTGACCTCATTTGTTCTTCAGCCACCGTTTCACATCGAAGAGGCCTTCTGTGACGTCACGACAGTACCATTTCGTCGAAAAACCATTTTCTGTCGACTTGAGCAATAGACAAGATTGGAATGATTTGATAACCAAAAGTGGTAGACGCGCATTGATATATGGAGCGAGACCAAAGAAAGACATCGGTCTAAACCTTGAACAAATTGCAACGGTATTTCAAGATGAAATTTAAGCCATTTAAGTCTGCTTACCAGAGAATTTAGACAGGGAATATAAAGATAAAACTATCTATATTACCTCGGATAGTCAAGCAACGATAAAGGCATTAAAATCATACCAATACAATTCCTAACTTGTATGGGACTGCCTATAATCACTTAGTACCTTGGTAACAATGTGAATTTTGTTTAGGTATCAGGGCATAGTCAGCTAAAAGATAATCAAAAAGCTGACAACTTCGCAAGGCAGAGAACTGACGAGATTTTTATGGGAACCGAACCAGTATGTGGAATTTCATATGCACTGGTTCATCAGAAAATAAAACGTTGGTAATTAAGAGAAGTTGTCGGTCTGCTAACAGGTCATTGCAAAGGAAGTTCATTATGGAACCACTGTGATGTACTGGTGCAAAGCAAATGAGGCAGTTTAGGTATAACCAATGCACCTGACCAGATCAAACCTAGTTCAGTTACCAAAGTTTTAGGATTCAGTATAATGAACTAGGAACAGGAAGAATAACAGGTCAATGACTGAGTTACCGTTTCTTCATTATCCATTATTTCTCCTACTTTCGTCCCTCTTCATAAATCTATCTTCACTATTATATCACCAATTTTTTACAGTATTACTATTTTTAAATGAATATTATTAATTTATTTATTTATAATCTCAGAACTAATTCGGTTGCTATAGATTCAACCAAATCTTTTCTCTATATTGTAAATATTGAAATCCACCGTTATTGAACCAAAAAGATAATTTCTATTATGGCAATAGCAAATCTTACGATCTATAGATTAATTAGGGACAACTTTTAATATTCTAGTCAATACCAGTATACATTTCCCTTTATCATTAGAGTAATTCGTATAGCTCTGGCTCTTTGATTTACGCCTATGGAAACACGGAAAATCCCCAGCGAGTTTTTCCGCATCGCATTTTCGAACAAAGGTACGAATCCAGAAAGAGATTATATGTTTGATCATCAATATTTTAAGCGGCACCTTATATAAAGCTCAAAGCGATAATATTTTTTTTGTGACAGTGTCTACTGGTAGACCCTGAATGTAGTAATATTAAATGAAATATATACAGAGGATATTTTCATTTACAATTATTATTTTGACATTAACTATATGTTTGTAACTGTATTGATAGAAAATTGACAACAAATAAATACTGAAAAATCTACTTTCTTACATGAAAATTTATAGATAAAATGCGAAAGCTGAATAAAGTTATGTGAAGCTATAAAGAGTGATTTTGTCTGTTGTAAACAGTCTCTAACAATCACATAAAACAAGTGAACTCGTAGAAAATTGCGAAGTTCTCGTAAAGCATCATTACCGCACAAGTAGGTAGCACGTTTTTCCTCGTTTCTAGGATCGGCGAGAAACAACAGAGTTAAACGACGATAAAAACAAATATTTCACTTCGTTAAAGTTCAATGATTTTTTTTTATAATACGGCAATATTGTTAATTATAAATTTAGATTTTAAATATGATTTTATACTTCTCATAGTTTTAGAAAATTATTTATTTAAAAATAATATCAAGTTTTATTTTTAGCTGTGAAATCGCTTTTCTTCAATCAGAAAATCAGAACAAAAGGTCAGTAGGCGTCGCTTTATGATCACACTATGAAATTCACCCAGCGGCGTACCGTAAATCCTTTTAAAAAGTAAACTTAATTTGCTGGTACGAAAATTGCATTTAGGACTTAACACGTCCTCACGGAATCGATACATTTAAATAGCTATGGATGTATTGATGAGAACACGACATTTTACTTTAAATTTCCCTTATTATTAAAGAGCAAATGCTAATGAATGTACTTATTGATTTTACAATGTCCGTCCGTTCGTTTGTCCGTCAGTCCATTCGTCTGTCTATCTGTCATAGCGATAATTCGTGAATGGTTTTTGATTTTCTCACAAGTCACCTTAGCTCGCCCACCTCCTATTTTCAGTGATCTAAGTCAAATACAGCCATCTGCCTGTCCGTCTGTCCGTAGCTGAACAACTCGTATATTATGAGCTTTCTGGATTTATTTAATACTGATACAAGGAATTTTAACTTTAAAAATAAGTTATATTTTTGTACTTGTTTGTTCGTAAACAATAAATTGTTTTGTTGGTACCATTATTTTTTTTTTTTGAAAATAGTCAAAAGATATTATCCATTATGATTTTTTATGTTAAGAGATTAATATTTCATCATTTTCCTTAAATATAAACATTATAGGAACGGCAATGACAAATATGTCATTTGCATATTTATTATCAGGATTGTTCAGGATTCTAGTCCTAGTATTTGACTATATTCTTGTGTTTTTTTTTGTAATCTTGCAAAAAATATTATTAGAGGTCCTTCTCCAGGCTTCTAGTCCTTGTATTGACTTTATTCTTGTATTCTTTTGTAATTTTGTAAAAAAAAATACTATTAAAGGTCCTTGTCCAGGGTTTTAGTCCTACTTTTTGATATAATTCTTATGTTCCTTTGTAATTTGGTAAATTAATATTTATAAAAGTTCTAGTCCAACATTGTAGTCCTGATATTTCACTTTTTTGTGTTTACTTTGTAATTTCGCAAAACAAATATTCATAAAGGTCCTTTTTTACTTTATTCTTCTGTTCTTTTGTAATTTAGCAAAAAAAATATTCATAAAGGTACTTGTCCAAGGTTTTAGTCCTTGTATTGACTTTATTTGTCTGTTCTTGTATAATTTTGCAAAAAATATAAAGAAAAGTCAGGGTTCTAGTTTGCCAACAAAATATCAATGACGGTCCTTGTACAGGGATTCAGTCCTTGTATTTGATTATATTCTTATGTTCTTTTGAAATTTTGCAAAAAAAAATATTATTAAAAATCTTTGTCCAGAGTTTTAGTCCGTATTTTTGTCTTTATTCTTGTGTTCTTTGATAATGTTGCAAAAAAATATTAATAAAGGTTCTCGTCCAGGGTATTAGTCCTTATCATTCTGTGTCCTTTTGAAATTCTAGAAAATAATATTATTGAAGGTCCTTGGCCAGGGTTCTAGTCCTTATATTGACTTTATTATTATGTTTTTTTGACATTTTGAAAAAAACATATTAATAAAGGTCCTTGTCCAGGGTTCTAGTCCTTGTATTGGATTTATTCTTGTGTTCTTTCGTAATTTCACAAAAAAAATGTTAATAAAGGTCTTTGTTCAGGGTTTTAGTCCTTGTATTGATTTTATTCTTTTGTTTTTGTGTAATTTTGAAAAAAAAATATAAAAAAGTCCTTGTCCATTGTTCTAGTTCATGTATTTGACTTTATTCTTGTGCTGTTTCGTAATTTCACAAAAAAATATTCATAATGGTCCTTGTTCAGGGTTTTAGTCGTTATATTGACATTATTCTTCTGTTTTTGTGTAATTTTACACAAAAACATGAAACAAAGTCTTTGTCCAGGGTTCTGGTCTTTCTAATTTACTTCATTTTGTATTCTTTGGTAATTTTGCAAAAAAAATATTAATGAAGGTCGTCGACCAGCGTTTTCGTCCTTATATTGACTTTTTTGTTCTGTTCTTGTGTAATTTTGCATAAAAAAATATGAAAAAAAGTCCTTGTCCAGTGTTCTGGTCCTTCTAATTTACTTTATTTTGTATTCTTTGGTAATTTTGCAAAAAAAATATTAATGAAGGTCCTCGACCAGCGTTTTCGTCCTTATATTGACTTTTTTGTTCTGTTCTTGTGTAATTTTGCATAAAAAAATATGAAAAAAAGTCCTTGTCCAGTGTTCTGGTCCTTCTAATTTACTTCATTTTGTATTCTTTGGTAATTTTGCAAAAAAAATATTAATGAAGGTCCTCGACCAGCGTTTTCGTCCTTATATTGACTTTTTTGTTCTGTTCTTGTGTAATTTTGCATAAAAAAATATGAAAAAAGTCCTTGTCCAGTGTTCTGGTCCTTCTAATTTACTTCATTTTGTATTCTTTGGTAATTTTGCAAAAAAAATATTAATGAAGGTCGTCGACCAGCGTTTTCGTCCTTATATTGACTTTTTTGTTCTGTTCTTGTGTAATTTTGCATAAAAAAATATGAAAAAAGTCCTTGTCCAGTGTTCTGGTCCTTCTAATTTACTTCATTTTGTATTCTTTGGTAATTTTGCAAAAAAAATATTAATGAAGGTCGTCGACCAGCGTTTTCGTCCTTATATTGACATTTTTGTTCTGTTCTTGTGTAATTTTGCATAAAAAAATATGAAAAAAAGTCCTTGTCCAGTGTTCTGGTCCTTCTAATTTACTTCATTTTGTATTCTTTGGTAATTTTGCAAAAAAAATATTAATGAAGGTCCTCGACCAGCGTTTTCGTCCTTATATTGACTTTTTTGTTCTGTTCTTGTATAATTATGCAAAAAAAAATATGAAAAAAAGTCCTTGTCCAGTGTTCTGATCCTTGTAATTTACTTTATTTTTGTATTCTTTTGTAATTTTGCAAAAAAAAATATTAATGAAGGTCCTCGTCCAAGGTTTTAGTACTTATGTTGACTTTATTCTCTTGTTCTTGTGTAGTTGTGCAAAAAAATATGAAAAAAAGTCCTTGTGCATGGTTCTGGTCCCTCTAATTTTATTCATTTTGTATTCTTGTGTAATTTTGCAAAAAAAAAAATATGAAAAATGTCCTTGTCCAGTGTTCTGGTCCTTGTAGTTGATTTTATTTTTGTGTTCGTTTGTAATTTTGCAAAAAACTATCAACTCAGGTCCTCGTCCAGGGTTTTAGTCCTTATATTGAGTTTATTCTTCTGTTCTTGTGTAATTTAGCAAAAAAAATTTGAAAAAAACTCCTTGTCCAGAATTCTGGTCCTTCTAATTTACTTTATTTGGTATTATATTGTAATTATGCAAAAAAATTATTAATGAAGGTCCTCGATCAAGGTTTTAGTCCTTATCTTGACTTTATTCTGCTGTTCTTGTGTAATTTTGAAAAAAAAAATGAAACAAAGTCCTTGTCCAGGGTTCTGGTCCTTATAATTGACTTCATTTTTGTGTTCTTTTGTAAATTTGCAAAAAAAATATTAATGAAGGTTCTTATCCAGGGTTATAGTCCTTATATTTGACTTTATTCTAGTGCTCTTTTGCAATTTTACAAAAAAAATATTATTAAAAATCCTTGACCAGGATTTTAACCTATATATGACTTTATTCTTGTGTCCTTTCATAATTTTGCAAATTACCATATTAATAAAGATTCTGGTCCAGGGTTCTGGTCCTTCTTTTAAAAAAAATATTAATAAAGGTCCTTGTTCAGGATTCTAGTCCTTGTATTGATTTTATCTTGTTTTTTTTGTAATTTTGAAAAACGAATATTAATAAAAGTCCTTGTCTAGGGTTTTAGTCCTTTTATTGACTTTATTGTTCTGTTTTTTTGTAATTTTGCAAAAAAAATTTTAATAATTTTCCTTGTCCAGCTTTTTAGTCCTTGTATTGACATTATTCTTCTATTATTTTGGAATTCTCGTAAAAATTATTAATAAAGGTCCTTATCCAGGTTTCTAGTCCTTGTATTTGACTTTAATTTTGAGTCTTTCTTAATTTTACAAAACAATATTAATAAAGGGCTTTGTATTATCGTGTTCCTTTATAATTTTGCAATTACATAATAAAACATTAAATTCAACAATAATAAAATAATTATCAGAAAAATAATCACATAAATAAAATCAGTATAAAATAATTTTTAAATTTAATAAATTACTTAATACTTTGTTAAATCATAGATACTAATTTGATTCTGTAACATTTTCTAAATTAATATAAGTTTTGTCAAAAAAAAAATGAGTTTATGTCAGTAGTAACACATATTCATAAATCTTGTATAAACCTCAATATTCTCAGGAGTCACCAGACAAATAGTCCAATCATGTTCAAATCTACATAGCGAATAGCCAATACATTATCTAACACTTTTTCCTATTACAGAAGTAGTTACTGGGACGTATTATATTCTTCATTGTTGAAGTTTATGTAAAACGATTTTTATACTTCGTAAAATTCATATAGAGGGTGAATCTGTTAGAAATAAGTAGAATCAATATGTGAAAATTTGGGGTGTCCAATCGATTTCAAATATTTAGAACAATGTTTAATATTTGAAACATTTTATCTATATATTATCATAATTCCTAAAATAGTGTATCTGTTTAATATTATTTTTTGAATAATTCATGAACAAGTTTGAGCTTGGTAACTGAATTCTTAAAATGGGATGTTCCATTATTTTTTTCATTCTTAGGACCGTTGCTGTCCTTGTTACATACATATATTTAGAAAAGTTTGAAATTCTTTCATGCATACAATATGGGGTTTATGAAAAAGCAATTCAAGCTGAAAAAGGAACATAATGAAAAAGGGTCGAAGAAAAGGACAATTGCATTAAGTAACAAAAGTAAAATAATTTAAATTTGAAATATATTCTAAACAGGTAAAAAAAACTTTTTAATGAAAAAAACACTTTTGCGGTATATATTGAAATTAAAATAACCTAATTAATTAACAAAAATTTTAATCGTTTAAACTTTCGATACAAAATTATTCTCCCTAAAATTAATAACTTTACCGCTATATAACCAAAAAGTTCACCTTTTATCGAAGATATTTTATAATTCAAGTAGAGTTTTAGAGCGAAATACACACAAGTGTTCCACTCTCACACGGAGATTAATTAGAAGTTTTTAATTAAATAAAAATTGCGGCCCCGGATCGTGACCGCTTTAATAATCATTTAATTAAACAGATAAATTTTGGGTACTCAGCTGCGATTTATCCCACGACTTAATTTACTAATATTCATAGGTGCATACTATAAATTATATGTACCTAGTTCATATTAAAATTTATAATATATACAAAGTGTTTTTAGGTTTTAAAAAATATATAATTTTGTGTCCTCTTAACAAATCACTGCTTCCTGTTTAATTAAGTTTCTCAAAGATTCGGTATATAAGTAAATTTTTGTTGCAAACTTGTAGTGGAGCTTAGGCTAATACTGTCGAACTTTCTGGAACATTTAGTAGTGAAATCGTGCCAGAATAGGAAAGGAAGCTATACCAAAGCTCTCAACCTTGATCCCTGCATTCCCAAAGTAATTAGTTTGCTAATTTGCTGTGGAAACGGATTACAACTTTCCAACCTGCACTCATATTATATTTATTAATTATTAATATTATCGTTAGGTGTAATAAAAAATTCATATTATATAAAATATAATTTATTTTATATAATAGAATTAATTATTTTTAGAAATATAGAGCCTTAATCCTTCAAAACGAGTATGATAATAGAAAACTTTGTTTCCAATTTTAACATCTGCGTTATAAGTTTCACTAGTTTTTGCCAGATGGCACTATTAATTGATTTTAGTTATGCACATGCGCGTAAACTGCAAATTAATTTCAACAATACCGTAACGCTTACTGTACTTACTGTGATAGTTAAAATATTTAAATCAAATCGCCCACGAAACTGGATTTAGAATTACTTTAAAATTATGTGAGAGGCCAGCCGTATCAGTTGTAAGCCCTGTCGAAAGATGGAGTCACTCGCGTACCCAGCCTATCTTATGGCATACAGCAGCTGGAGTCGATCAGTCAGCTGCAGTGGCAGCCCGAAGTCCGAGTTCCAATGACAGTCTCTCGACCTTTAGCGATAGGTGAAGCCAAGCTGAAGGGATAGAAGCAAGTTCAATTATACCGGAGTCCAGAACCGTCAATTCGACCATCGTCAACCTGAAAGACAGTCTGACATGGCCAAGTAAAGACCTTGTTACATACGTTCCTCTAAATTTGATTTAAGTTGATACTATAACGACCCTGGAGTTGAAGCTGCCCGTGCAAGTGGTCTTTGCACTATAAACGGAAGGTGGCGCTCGAGCCAATCAGAAACATGGACTAAAGCGTCAAAAGACCGCTTGATGACCAAAGAGAATTACAATATGTGTATTTTCGTATGTTGTATTGTGTTTTGTTATACGTGTTAGAATTTTTTTGAAGGAAGGTATTTTTTGTTGGCTTTACCATATGGTAACGCCAGTTTTAGGCACTACTAATTTTAAAGGATTGTTTTTTTTTTCAGACCCGGTTTGTCATTGCAGGAGGTGTTAGATACATCAAATTCTGAAGATATTGACGCTATTTACGTTGAACCACCCGAGGCTAAAGTTTTGACGGAGGAAGATTACGCAGATGAGGATTCTGAAAATGTATAAGCTCCAGTAGAAGTAAAATTTGTCCACAAATTTGCAGAGTCGGAAGAGCCAGATCTTCCCCAGAACGTCACAGCAGAGCAGGAAGAAATTTAATATGAGAAGCATAATTATTCACCAAATAGAATATTCAACGTGGACGAAATAGGCATTTTTGTTATACAGAGTAAAATTAGAAAGGTGATTGATTTAAAAGGTAAACAATAAGTAGGTGTTTTAAGTGCGATAGAGAGGGGATTCAGAATTGTATGACCGCTGGGGGTACTGTCACACCAATGATGATATTCCCAAGAAAAATTTTTACGGAGACGTTGATGCTATTGGAAAATGTCATCAATTTGTCTGAATACAGAGTATTCTGTTTACTGCCTGGTTAAAATATTTTTTTGAAAAAATTAAGCCCAGTTCAGATGCACCTATTCTTCTTATTCTTAGTAAGCACAACTGTCACACAAAAAATAGAGACATAATTGAACTTGCTCGCCAAAATTAGGTTACTATTGTGTTTGCCCTAATAACACACATCAAAGGATTAATATTTTTTTCTTTTTTATAGCAAGCAAACGAAGGCAACTTCTTCGACCAAGTTGACGGGCCTGTCCATAATGATGCAAATGCGGTTGGTGAAGTGGTGCCAGAAGTTGACGAGCTTGTGGTGCCGGACTTTGAGGAAGCGGCTGCGCATGAAGATGCTGAGTCCGATGGATGGTCTACGGATACTGATCAGAGCAGCGAGGACTACGGTATCGACCTTGCCGAAGGGGATAGTGTGGCCACCGTTAGAGAATTTACTAATCATCTCCAACGGCATGCATACTGTATAATCACGTCATATGTGATTGTTCATTTAAAAAGGCCCGGAGTCGATAGGGAAGTGCATTTATGCATTTTAGTTATAATGATAATATTTTTGTAAAAGTTCATTTTTTGAATAAAAAGTAAAAATGAAAGCCTAGCGTGACCATATAGAGACAATTTTTTCACATAATACAGTCTTAATTACAAATATGTGAACATATATTTCATTTCAAAATTTAAAAAAAATCGGTTGTGTCGCCCCAAAACTTTCCCGACGAGTATCCACGAATGCTTTATCAGATATTTAATGTTAAAGTTTAAAATTTTGACATTTTTTATTTTTGACAAGTGACAGTTGGAGAAATAATTTTGACTGTTCTGAATAGAGTTTTTCTCGGGCTTTAAAATTACATATTGCATGTCCAATTTCGTGACATATTGCATCTGACATTTTTGGATAGTGGTACTTCCGTTTGACAGATGTCTTACAAAAACTAATGGGTTCTTCCGACGGGTGACCCAAACCCCTATACCAAATTTTAGCTCAATCGAATTTAAACGTGTGGCCTCTGTCGTGAAAGAATACACACACATACATACACACACAGACAGGCAGACAGACTTCCATGGATATTTCCGTTTTTATCTCAATTTTTTTTTTTAGCTCGTTCGCAATACTAGGAGGTGGGTCGGGAAAGTAAAAATAAAAATAAAGCTTTGAAGGGTTAATGCAATATATTGTTTTAGTTAAAGGTTTGACGTGAAATGTCATTAATAAGGGTGCCGAACCCATAAAATTATTATTATTAACACTTAGCAATAAATAATTAAATTTATCATGAAACATTGGTTATTCTCTAAATAATTGACTACCGGATATCAATTAAAATCACTGTTGAAATACCTGTCGTGATCGAGAGTCCGTGCTCCTGTAGGAATTTCTCTTTCCTGAAATATCTTTAATGTCTGAAATCACGCGATAGTAGGCTTTTTGTTAAACTTACACTGGTATAATGGGAAACGACCAGATGGATACCAAAATATTTTCTAGGATGTAACAATACAAGAATATTAATTGCATAAGAATAAATAGAACAAATGTTTTATTATAAGAAATATATCAAAACTAAATTTATTTTCTTACATTTTTATATTCTTTTTAACGAAGAACAGATCAAATAACCCATGATTTTTAATCGAATAACAAGAAAGAATTACAAATAATAAATATCAGACTCATGAGAATAAAATATGATCAAAACGAAATAAAAAAAGAAATTGATAAAATTAGAGATCAACAATAATTTGGAGATGAGATAATCAAAATAATAAGAGAAAATGAAACAATAAAAGAGGAAAATGAGTTGATAAAACAAGAAAATAAGAAAATTAAAGAAGATTTTAATATAAATTAGAATGGATCGAGAATAGATGAAGAAGATCCTGCAATATTAAAAGCCACAGCAGATAATTTTGCTAGGCACAAGTTGAATCTGAACGTGCAGGTTAAATCAGCTACTAAACTATGGCTCCGAATATTCTTGATATATTTTAATGAGGGGAAAGACAAAGAACAATAATAAACTAAATAATAACAAAGACAAAACAGTATACATCAAAAACGATTAAATCAAAAAAATAGTAAACGAAAATGAAACGGAAGAAAGAATACAAAGAATGACGTGAAAAAGTATTAAAAATGCAGAAGAAAATCATAAAACAAAGAAAAGGAAACTATGCATAAAACACAACTCGAAATATAAAACAATGAAAATAACTACATGGGGAAATAGAAAGTAATAATTTCATTCGTAGATACTCAGAGAGCGAGAGACAAGGACAATAAAGAGTTTTTGAGCCCCGTCTTTTGTCATGAGTTATGGTTATCATTATTCTGAGCATGCGCAGCATGAAAACTTTTTGTACTTAAGTTTATTAACGATAACAGGTTCTGTTATGTACGGAGAAACAGAACAAGGTAGTTGGTATGCTTATGGTTATTTTTTCAATTGCAACGTTGCCAGAATTAGTAGATTGTAGGACGTATAACTTCTTATAAAACAGTTTGTAGTTAAATTTCTTAATATAAAGGCAGCAATATGTTTTTACTTTCCCGACCCACCTCCTAGAAGGGAAAGCATTGGGAACGAGAAAAAAAAATCGAGATAAAAACGGAAATATCCATTTTCGGGTCCCCTGAGACGATTAAGACCATTTCCAGATGGAAGTCTGTCTGTCGGTCTGTGTGTGTGTATTTTTCAACGATAGAGGACACACGTTTAATCCGATTGAGCTGAAATTTGGTATAGGTGTTTGGGTTACCCGTCGGAAGAACCGATTAGTTTTTTTACGACATCTGTCAAACGGAAGTACCACTATCAAAAAATGACAGATGCAATATGTCACGGAATTGGACATGCAATATGTCATTTGAAAGCCCTAGAAAAACTAGTCAAAATTATTTTTCCAACTGTCACCTGTCAAAAATAAAAAAATGTCAAAATTTGAAACTTCAGCATTAAATATCTGAAGAAGTATGAATCCGACTGAGCTGAAATTTGGAATATTGGTTTGGGTTATCTGTCGGAAGAATACATTAGTTTTTGTACGAGATCTGTCAAACGGAAATATCACTATCAAAAAATGACAGATTCAATATGTCACGGAATTGGACATGCAATATGTCGTTGAAAGCCCTTGAAAAACTCTATTCAGAACAGTCAAAATTATTTCTCCAACTGTCACCTGTCATAAATGAAAACTGTCAAAATTTTAAACTTTAACATTAAATATCTAAAAAAGTATTCGTGGATACTCCTCGGGAAAGTTTTGGGGCGACACAACCGATTTTTTTTATTGTTAGGAGTTCTACCAGAACAAACAATTCTAAAATAATTATTTTTCGCTAAAAATAAAACTGTAAAAACTGATCCCATCTAACACCAGCATTTTATAAAGTTTCTTCCATTTTTAAATCTATAAAATATTAATCTATTTAAATGAAAGTATTAAAACTGTCAAAGGTAAGGAATCTTTTACTTGTAGATGGCTTAAAATGTCTTTTGTGCCTAGTCATAGTAATCGTTATCGTTAATAAAAATAACTATAACAACGTCAAAAAGTGACGTTAAATTAGTTGGCTTAAAAATTCCCGAATATGAAGTAGCCATTATGATATTTTGAGAAGCAAAGCAAAATATCCAACCTAGCATTACTAAACTTATATGCACCAATGGAAACTGATAGGAGAGAAGAAAAATATAGATGGTATGAATATATAGACGAAGAAATAGAAAATATTCCTAAGAAAGACAGGATCATGGTAAAAGGAGATTTCAATGTTCAAATAGGAAATGAACAGTATATCAAACTCGTCGCAGGAAAACATACAATACATGAATGTTAATACCATAAGCAGCACAAAATTTTTACATCTCCACAAGCACAAATTAACATGGATATCACCAAATCAGCTGGAAAAATCTCAAATAGACCACATAATAATTAAAAAAAAGAAGACAAGAATTTAAGACTTAGACCACTTTATGGTAATGGCATAAATAAAACAAAAAACAAGAAATCACAAATTTAGAAATAAATAAATAAAATGGAACAGTAAAAAAATAAAGGATGATCAAATCAACATATTATGTAAAACAACTTAAAAATTATCTAACAGAAGATGAGAGGCAAGAAAGAAATGAACAGAAAGAATAATGATGCAATATAAAAACGTGAAGTGAAAAAGTACT
This sequence comes from Neocrepidodera transversa, assembly GCA_963243735.1. Lineage (NCBI taxonomy): Eukaryota > Metazoa > Arthropoda > Insecta > Coleoptera > Chrysomelidae > Neocrepidodera > Neocrepidodera transversa. The sequence continues at coordinate 6,754,352 of OY725347.1, read as the reverse complement.
ATGTAAAAAAAAAGAAGGAAAACAATAGAGAAAAGTAAAATACCGAATAGCAAAAAATAGTTAAAAGGAAAGCGGAAGCTAGGTTAAAATAGATAAGAACAAACAAACCAGAAGATAGAGAAAAATAAAAGGCAATGGATGGACCTAAAAAATAACAGGACTTTTAAGAACCGGTTCAAAGGAATAAAGAACAAAAAAAAAGTTGGTTAAGAATATATTAGAAAAGGGAAAAATTCTGAACGAATGGGAAATTGGACAAAATATAACGATATACAAAAACATCAATACAAAGCAGAAATATTATTTTTATAGACTTCGAACAAGCCTTTGACTCTCTAAAGAGGAACCTAAAGAAACCTAAAGAAACCTAAAGAAACCTAAAGAAACCTAAAGAAACCTAAAGAAACCTAAAGAAACCTAAAGAAACCTAAAGAAACCTAAAGAAACCTAAAGAAACCTAAAGAAACCTAAAGAAACCTAAAGAAACCTAAAGAAACCTAAAGAAACCTAAAGAAACCTAAAGAAAGCTAAATAAACCTAAAGAAACCTAAATAAACCTAAAGAAACCTAAGGAAACCTAAATAAACCTAAAGAAACCCAAAGAAACCTAAAGAAACCCAAAGAAAATTAAAGATACCTAAAGAAACCTAAAGAACCCTAAAGAAACCTAAAGAAACCTAAAGAAACCAAATAGTGATGACAGTTGGATAATCAAAAGGAGAATTGGAAGAATTTGAAATAAACAAAGGTGTAAGACAAGGAGCTAGAATACATTTTAAGAAAGATACAAAAGGAAAACATGAGAACAGCAGGAATTCAATTATTCGAATATACAATGGCATAATAGTAGTGACAAAAAATAGGAAAATGAAGGAAAAAATATTAAAGGAGATTGAAGAAGAAGAGAGGAATTTGGGACTAAAAATGAATGCGAAAAAAAGTGAAATAATGAGATTTGTAAAAATAGGACAAAATGGAGAAATTTTAATAGATAATAAAAAATTCGAAGAAATACAAAAAATTAGATACCTGGGCGTAATAATAAATAACAAACGGTAAAGAAGAACGGAAATAGAAACACAAAGATAAATATATATAGGACGATAATAAGGCTGATAATAATTTAAGCAGCAGAAAAGATCAATAGGAAAATACAACGAATTGAATATTAGAAGAACCGAATGGAGCAGATATATTCAAGAAATCTAACAGGATATATATGAAGACAACGACCAGCAGTAGTAACAAAGGATATGAAATACTGTTACATTTTTTTCCCCACCCTATATTTTCATTATTCTTCTGTTCAATATATCTTAATTTCAGACTCGCTTGATATCCCTTCTTAATTTCCTCGCGTCGTATCTTAAGATCTTCCTGTCTTCTTGGTAGTACTATAAAATGTCTTTCCCATGTTAACAATACTCTCTCTTTGCCTCTTTAGTCAAAACAATTGACTTCTATATCGTCCGTGTCGCTAATTGAAAATTTCTTCTCTTCCCCTCGTTATATAGGGTAAGTTTTAAATATTATATTATATTTTCACTTAGGTCCCCTCTTATCATTATTGAGTAGTAACAAAGGATATGAAATACTGTTACATTTTTTTCCCCACCCTATATTTTCATTATTCTTCTGTTCAATATATCTTAATTTCAGACTCGCTTGATATCCCTTCTTAATTTCCTCGCGTCGTATCTTAAGATCTTCCTCTCTTCTTGGTAGTACTATAAAATGTCTTTCCCATGTTAACAATACTCTCTCTTTGCCTCTTTAGTCAAAACAATTGACTTCTATATCGTCCGTGTCGCTTATTGAAAATTTCTTCTCTTCCCCTCGTTATATAGGGTAAGTTTTAAATATTATATTATATTTTCACTTAAGTCCCCTCTTATCGTTATTGAGTAGTAACAAAGGATATGAAATACTGTTACATTCTTTTTCCTCACCCTATATTTTCATTATTATTCTGTTCAATATATCTTAATTTCAGACTCGCTTGATATCCCTTCTTAATTTCCTCGCGTCGTATCTTAAGATCTTCCTCTCTTCTTGGTAGTACTATAAAATGTCTTTCCCATGTTAACAATACTCTCTCTTTTCCTGTTTAGTCAAAACAATTGACTTCTATATCGTCCGTGTCGCTTATTGAAAATTTCTTCTCTTCCCCTCGTTATATAGGGTAAGTTTTAAATATTATATTATATTTTCACTTAGGTCCCCTCTTATCATTATTGAGTAGTAACAAAGGATATGAAATACTGTTACATTTTTTTCCCCATCCTATATTTTCATTATTCTTCTGTTCAATATATCTTAATTTCAGACTCGCTTGATATCCCTTCTTAATTTCCTCGCGTCGTATCTTAAGATCTTCCTCTCTTCTTGGTAGTACTATAAAATGTCTTTCCCATGTTAACAATACTCTCTCTTTGCCTCTTTAGTCAAAACAATTGACTTCTATATCGTCCGTGCCGCTTATTGAAAATTTCTTCTCTTCCCCTCGTTATATAGGGTAAGTTTTAAATATTATATTATATTTTCACTTAGGTCCCCTCTTATCATTATTGAATATTTCGACGTTTTAACATTTATTTACTGTTATTTTTAATTCTTTTTTTATGCCGGTATATTTCTTTTTATATTTACTTAAAAGTTCATAACTAATCTTTTATAATAATTTAAATTATCTGATGTTTGTGGTGCTATTTCAGTCTCAGTTACAAAAAAAGAATCTATTTTTAATTTGTTTTTACAGATTGTCTTAAAATTTAATTCACTTTGGTTATTTTTATATTTCATATTTTGATCTAAAAATTCATATATTTCATATTAATATTATTCTTGTTTTAAAAACAGAGACCACGAAATCTGGTAATTACGCTCTATATGATTTTTTAAAATCCGTAGTTTAATAAGTAATTACACCCTGTATAAAATATTTAGTAGGCTTAAATCGATATACTAAAAAATTGTAATCTAAATCTAATGACTGGTTGTGTCGTTTATTGAATCCGAGTAAAAGAAATTCGAGAAATATTGTACGATTACAACAGAGTAATAAACAGAAAAATAATGAAAAAGTATCAAATTTCAAAAGAAATTGATACAAGAAATATTACGTCTTATATGTAAGATAATACTTGGGAAAATTTGTTTTATGACAATAAAATATAAACGACATTTTTCAGATAAAGTGAAGAAATTTTGTCGAATTTTAAAAAAACGTATTTAATTCTTGAAATATCACTAGTAGATTTAATGCACTTGCTTTATTATAATACAGAGGCAAATAAAGTTCATCAGGCCTATTTTACTTTCCAAGCAGTCAGAAAATATCACAGTTGGTAAGAATGAATAGGAATTTTTAAATACGAACTCATACACAATTAGTAAGTAAAAATCTATGCGTTTAAACGACAGAGGGCGCATAATATGTAAATATTTTTTTAAATAATATATCGAAATTATGTCATTAAATTTTTTGTGGCTTGTCAAACATTGCTTTTGAGCAAAGTTTCAGCTCTTGGAAGTGAAACCCAAAATGAATTTAAAAAGTGAGAGGTCGTTTTATTTTCTGAAATTAAAATTTATTAAAGCTAACATGACAGTTGGTCATCATTGTACTTGTTTGCTGATTTGCCGCCATTTTTCCGGGCTTCTTCTTTTTTCTCAACGTCCTTTGCCAACCATTTCGATCTAGGTCTTTCATTTCTTCTTTTTACTCCTGGCTGCCATTGTATTGAATCGTTAATTTTAATTTATTGATAAGAGTGATTTAGTAATAAATGTGATTTAAGCTCAATTCTTTTTATTATGGTTTCGTTCCACGAATAGAATTTGAAATATATCAAAAAGTAAAATATGAAACAAAAACAATTTCTACGCTAGTCTAATTGATTTTTTGATGTATTTAGAAACAATTAACAAAAAAAAACTATGACATATTTTAAAATCCGTACTTTATTTATTTTTGTGGGTTTAAGGACATTAAACTCAAATTAAACGTTATATTTGGTTTGTTTTATAAGAAAAATTTGAAAAATGTACAAAATTGCGTTAAAATGGGGCTTTTCACCAAAAATACACCAATTTTGTGGGATAACCTGACATGATAGAAAAAAATTGATTTCATTTTTGATATCAACACTGAAAAATTTCCTAGTGTTCAAATTAACGTAACGAATTACTTAAATTTATAAAATGTTCACCAAAATCCACGGATAGTGTTCCCAAGAGGAGAAGAAAAATTGTTATTGTTGGTTTTATCAAAAAATTTCATTCTTGATAAAAAGTTTTACTTATTCTAAAACCGTATAAAACGAAATAAAAATCATGTTTTATCATGCCTACTTCATTTTGAAGTAAATTTTCTATGAAACGCTATAAACTTATAATCTAAGAAATTGATTACAAAATAAAACAGAAACGGTGAAACCTGTTTTTTTTTTCATTTCGTTAGATTTTATAATAAGCAAAACTTTTTCTCATAAATGAGATTTTTCGATAAAATCAAAAATAAAAAATTTTCTTCACGTAGATCATCGTACAAAATAAAATATTTTTTCCTATTTTATTAGTTTTAGCGTTACCTTTATATTTCCTTAAAATATGTTTTATTTTTAGTTTAAAAATAGCACCAGTAGATAAGCTAAATAGGTTCTGGCTCAAAAGCATACACAATTAACTTCAGCAATGACAAAAGGGTACTTGTTTACCATAAAAACTAGAGCATCAGAAACGGTCTCACATTTCAGAACTGAAAGCATTTCTGGTAATCAGAGCATATCATCGATAAATTTAAATACCAGGGAATATTAATTGATTAAAGGTAAATTATTTCGACATGTATTTAGTTAAAATCATATTGAAACTGATGACTCGTTAAAAGTCTTAATATCATCAGCATAAAACAATACATCAAAATATAAATCGATAACGATGTCATTAATAAAGTCTGAAAACAATAAAGGACCCTGCCGAATACCCGGAGTTACCAAAATCTTTAGTGATTGATATCATTGATAATAAACGCCAACTTTCCTATCGAGTAAATAGGATTTAAGGAAATATAACGATAATCCAAGAATTTCTCAGAGCATAGTTAATAAAATTCCATGATATAATCTATCAAATGCTTTTGAAAAGTTCGTATAAATCACATCATCAATGGTCTCAGATTTATGTTGCGTGATGTAATGAAGAGGAAAACTAGCCTTTGTTAAATGATACTTTAACACGTTGGATGCCAAATTTGGTAAAATAAAATTAATTATTTCTAAGAAGCAATTGTTTTAAAATTAAATTAAAAATAAACTTGTAGAAAAAACATTTAAAATATAGACCACTTTACAAGGTTACCGCAGATATTTAATATTTCCTGGTCCAATAAAAAAGACTCCGATGAAAAATATTTTTTGATAATTTACGTATTTTTTAATTAACCTGTATATTTTTTATATATTTAATAGTTTATTTATTAATATATAAAATTTTTTAACAATTGAATTTGGCTTGAAAATCGCTGCGAAATACCGGGTGTCCCATTATATTTTCCGATATTTTAAGGGCTAATGACTTTTAAACGAATAGTCAGTATTTTCACTGAAATACAAAATGACGTTTTTTTAAATTACTTTTTGTTTGTTTTTTCATGTAACACCCTGTATTTTTCTGATGAGAGGAAAGCCACTTCTTTCAGCTAACTGCGGATATAAGGTTTTTTCAAAAATTAATTATCAATAATTTTTTAGTAGACACATGAATATTTTTAACGTGAATGTCACAACTCTTGTATCTGATTTTTTTCACTAGATTTTTTGAATAAAAATTGTATTTTCTGACAAAGATAATCATGAATTGCTGTTAATTCTTACATATAAAAAACAATTCAAATTATATTTGAAAATGGTCAAGATTTATCATTCTTTAAAGATCATCCAGAATCTCGATCATGAAACTCCGAAAAGTTTTATCATCAGTCTAAATAACCGTGTATGACTTATCTTGTTTTTTTGGTTTAGGTCGCGGATTATCCTGGACGCCACCTTTCCTTTAAAATGTGAAGAGTACTTGCTCCGGGCAGCGCCATAGAAGAAATAAACTACACTATTATATCGACAAATTATCTTGAAGTCCAGATGGACAGATTTTAATTATATGATGGTGATATAGATTGTATTGTATTTCTAAAATATATTGGCTGGAATGAAAAATAAATAAAAATGGTAAAAATATCTGAAAATTATGAATAAAAAATTGTATTCGCAATAATACAAAAAAAAATTTTTTGTCTGAAGGAAATGGTTTAAAACAAAAATATAGTTGGTCAGTTTGGAAATGCGATAGAAAATTTATTGAAATAGGAATATTTCAATATTCTAAAAAATCGTATGGTTTTGGTACTATAAGTACTAATGGAATAAACATTTCAAGTTTATATATTTTCCATTGTTTTTCCAAAAGCGTAGTAGAATGTATACATTTATCTCGCATTTATCATAACAGCATATCGATTTAAATATTTTTGTTACTTTATTAAAAGTGAATATTTTAAATTAATTAAACTATAATTAATATAAACTAAATTTTGTTAATACTATTGTGTTTAATAATGTTAAAAGTAACTTTTTTAAAAAACAATGTATCTAATTAATTTGAGTAAAACCTAAAATAAATGAAAGTAGTAAATAAATTATACAACGAAATTTTCGAGTGAAAGCGGCCTGAGCTGAGGTATTTTACATTGCTGCTGTCTGTCGATGGTATGATAAGCAGTATTTTATATATATCAAAATAATCGAAATAAAGCAGCGTGAGCTGAAGTACTTCACAGAGACACCCTCTGCAGTATTTTATATATACCTAACTTATCGAAAAAAGCGGCCTGAGCTGAAGTATTCCACAGAGCTATTGTCTGTCGACGATATAGTAGGCAGTATTTTATATATACCAATATAATCCAAAGAAAGCGGCCTGAGCAAAATTACTTCATAGAGCTACTGTCTATCGACGATATAGTAAGCATTATATTATATACAGTGTGACTCAAAAAGTCTGCACCATATGGGAAAAATTTTTATTATTCATTTGACAGAAAATTTTATTTTTGATAAAAGTTGGTGCATTGAGTAAAACTGCTATTTCAAGTGTCAAACTTTCAAATTTCTAAACTGTACACAGGGTCGGGCAAAAAATAGGAATTTTGACCAAGAGTAAAGTACCCTTATTTTTGTAATTATTATATATGTTTTTATTTCAATTTTAAAAAGCTTCATTTTGTTTAAAAATGTTTCTCATATGGTGCAGACTTTTTGAGTCGCACTGTATACCGAAATAATCAGGAGAAAGCGGCCTGAGCTGAAGTGTTTCAGAGACGTACCGTCTGTCGACGATATAGAAGATAGTATTTTATATATATCGATATAATCAGGAGAAAGCGGTCTGAGCTGAAGTATCCTCTAGACCTACCGTCTATGGACGATATAGTAGGCAGTATTTTACATGTAATAATATAATCAAGATGAAGCGGCCTGAGCTGAATTATTATATAGTAGCAATATTTTATATATTCCGCAATAATCTGGAGAAATTGGCCTGAGCTGAAGTATTCCACAGAGCTTTTGTTTGGCGACGATATAGTAGGCAGTATTTTATATATATCGAAATAATCAGGAGAAAGCGGCCTAAAGCTAGAGTATTTCACAGAGCTACCGTCTGTGGACGACATAGTAGGCGGTATTTTACATGTACCTAAATAATCTAGGGGAAGCGGACTGAGCTGAAGTATTTTTCAGATCTACGGTCTATCGAGGGCCATATTTTATATATACCAAAATAGGGTCCACTAAAATATTATTGATAAATTAATTGGTGACTGCTGACTTAGGCGTAAGCTTAAATTAATGATTGCATTGATTTCGAAAACCTTATAACGGCAGTAGCCTCATCAGAAAATATACAGGGTGATACATTTAAAAAAGCAAAAAAACAAAATTTTAAGAAAGCCATTTTGTTTAACCGGAAGTGAGAATAAAACTTCTGAAGTATTTCAGTGAAAACTTATATATTTGTCTTTATTCATTTAAAAGTTATAATCTTGAAATACCGGAAAATATAATAGTACACGAGGTATATTGGTTTATTTGTTTATTTTTTTTTTAGAAAATTTGCTACCACTCTTCTAATCCCTCGAGAAATTTATTTTCAAAGCAAAATAACAAATAATTCTTAATATAAAGTGACATGGCAATATATATACCCTCCTTGTTCAGAAAACAACTTAATATTTCTTGAAAGTTAATTATATTGAGTTCTGGATTCTAACTTTTCTTTTTGTTTCTTGAGTTCTTCTGTTTTATTTTTGATTTATCGGAAGGCAAATATTCAAGTAATTGTATACAGAAAAGTAGTTAATCCCCAAAATATGCATTTTTATAGGTAAATCTTCATTTGCAAAAATTTTATATCTTCGACAATAATATCGACAGCGGTTTTAATTAGGTAATAATTATAAAAATTATTAAGGATGGCTCGGATTTAAAGCTTATATATTTCTACAATAGGCCTTAGGGGTAAAGGAATCAATATTTTTTACATAGGTCTACAAGCCTACGCGATAAAGAACATAATATACAAGTATAAGGGGTTAAAATATAATTTTTACGTTAACACCATTTATGATATATTAACGTATGAAGGATAGAGACTACCGGGTCGTTAAATAATGATTTTTACTTTCTCGTCACTTTACCAAAATAATACTTTCTTGTCGTTAAAACTTTAAGTATATGTAAATAATGAAGTCGAATTAGAGGTTATTTCGACAAAATGAAACTGAAACAATTTTATTGTTTAAATGGGTTAAAATCAGCGTGAGTTTTTCACATTTTTTTTAACATTTTTTAATAAAGTATTCATCGTAACGAAAAAAAAAACCAAATTTTCCGTCATGAAATTACCTTAAAAAAGTATGAGATAGTCGAGTTGGAAATCTTGCAAAATAACTTCCAACTCGTTAAAAACTTTAATCGGCAGTGAGTGAGGCGTCATTTTAATAGAAAATTTTCACTACCATTACATGCACGATATTTCTGTAATTAAACTAGTCATATTTTTTACTTTACCAACATGTAAGAATTTCTGTTTTTTCCAGCTGCAATAACATTTTATGCATATCAGTATTTTTGTTAAGGATTGCTAACGTAATATTTTCTCCAATGCAATTAAGACGTAATTTTTAGTATTTACCATTTTTACCTCTCGTCCTTCAGATAAGAGATGTATAGTAATCATGCTAAAAATTTGGTAGTGAGTTTTTAGTAGATAAACACAATTAACTTTGTTTGAAGGATCCTTATGTAAATATAAACACGAAATGACATATTTTACGAAACAATTTAAAATGTCAAACAAACCACAATTTCCTACTAAATTTGACTAGCGTAATATCCGTTTCAGGATTTCATTTCAAATAATTCATACCGTTCGGATGACTTTATCAAAGTCTCCTCATTTCCTCTTCCTGTATGAATCCTTTGAAGGTGGCAGTCAGAAGTATCCACTCGACTTCGATTATCTCAACCTCTCCATAAGGATGATCTTATATATGCGCTCCACGCTAAAATAACAAAACCTTTACTCTCGAGGCCCTTTATGTACGGGCCGTAGCCACTTATACTTCATTGCTGTGCCCTTGAATTTTCGCTTTTAAGTGTTTAGACATAGTTCTGGGCATTCATGAAAAGAAAAATACATCTACTTGTCAACTGCGATTGAAGTGAGGTTGAGATTGTAAAAGAAAAATTTAAGAAAAAATATTCATAAGTTTATTTAATTTTCAAATGCAGCAAAATTAAAAAAAAAAATTATAAAACCAAAATTATTTAATAAATTTGACTAAATTTTTGTTATGGACAGAATAATTATTAAATTTTTTATAAGCGTTTAAGTCTAAAATTTTTATTTCAAAATTACCAGGTCCAGAATAATTTTGAAGCACCAATTATAAATGTACCCTCTATTAATTAATCAGAGCTTTAAAATATATATAAATCAGTCGTTCAGAACTCCAACTCATTAATTTATGATTATCCAATTTTCTCTTTCCCTGTACCAAATCGATAGGAAATTCCCCGTCAACAAACCGAAACATTTTTTTTTGTAAACAAATATAATTAGGAATTTTGTAATCTAAAGCTTGAAATTTGGTATGAGTTAAAAAATTGTTTGATTTTATTTTTTATAACATATACAAGTGGAATTATTTATCCTTGTTCAAAACTGAAGTAAAAGTATTATAAAAATCTGTTTAAACGGTCATTAAATCATATTTACTTAAATAAATTGTATCTTATAAAATTAGATTAAAATTTAGAGTCTTTATATAAACTATAAAGTTTTATTAAAAAGTTTTATAACCTAGTGCTTACAGGAGAATATACTTTTGGTTAATCGGCAAAGTTTTACGCAAAACCATCGTTTCTCTTATTTACGTGAAAAGTTAAAGTTATGAGATTTCTTTAAACTTTAAATACTTCAATGATTAATAAAAATTATTACGCACTTAAATAAATTTATGTTTTATTATTTAAAATCCCATATATTTTTAATTAAATTATTATTAACAAATTAATAAAAATTAAGATTTGTTATATTATTTGATTTGCAAATTCCCCGATAATGGATCGATGTTAAAAAAAATTATTTATATGCGAAAGATTTTTACTATTGTGAATTTTCATCACCTAAATCATAAAGAAATTAATTATTTTCAATATTGTAAATTATTTTAAAATTTATGTTAAATTTAAAATTGTAATAATAATGTTTTTCTGAAATGTTTTCCAAATCTAAATTTAGAATCCTCTTTACTGTAAAACCAAAATCGTGCCGACGCGCGGCGTGAAGAACACTTGCTAAAATTGTTTGCACTCTAATTGCTTCCAGAAGGGTAGGCCGATCATTTTAAGAACCCACCGACCGGCCCCTCCGCCCCCCGTTTAATTTAAAGGAGAGCGGTGCGGTTGAGGGCTGAAGATAATCAAGACCGCAAGGTGAGATATTCACTAACCGCAAACGGACTCGAGGAAAAGCCTACCGAGGAATTATGGAAAGGGAGATGGAGTAAGAGGTAAAAATGTTCTATTTACAGTGGTAGCTTTTGCTTATTTTTTATATAAACTTGAAACAACAGAGGATTTGTAAGGGGGAAGATATATAATGTAAAAAGTTTTATAGTACACCACTTTAGACAAAGTTACTTTAAGAAATTATAAAAGGAATAAAATGAATTTTTTAACGCTTAAAATTTAAATAAAACAATTTTAAAATTAATTTTGCAAGATGAAACAAGTCTTCTTGCTTTTAATTTACAATGAAATTTTTAGCTTTTATACGAAAAGGGTATATACATGTTATCGCATCCGGCTACAGTCAGTCTCATTACTTATTATATAAATTGATTGCCTCATGTCACATCGTCATAGGCGACAGTCTTAATATTCATTATTATACAAATCGATTCTCGTAGCGCTCACTTAACTGCATTTTGGTCAACCCGTAACAGTTATTAATGGTTAACGATTTCTGTAAATATGTGTTTCTAATTAAAACACTCAATATAAGTGCAACTAAAAATGATATTCGTACCTATTTTGTTTTTAAAATATTTTATTTAATATTGTTATCGATTATAGGAAAGACTATGGAAAACGTCCGAAGAAAAGTGAACATCCGCGTTTTAATGGAGTGGTTGGAAATATATGATGTGAAATGATTTATAATTACACTATTTTAAATAGACCTGGTTATCACATCCGGCGACAGTCAGTCTCAATATTCGTTATTATATAAATGAATTCCCTCATGTCATTGCCATAGACGACAGTCTCAATATTCATTATTATACAAATCGAGTCTCGTCTTTACTTCTTCATTCACTGCATTTTGGTCAACCCGTAATAGTTATTAATAGTTAATAATTTATGTAAATATGTAATTAAAATAATTAATATAAGTGCAACTTAAAATGAAATTCGACCCTATTTCGTTTTTAAAATATTTTATTATAGGAAAGACTATGGAAAACGTCCGGGAAAGACTTAACATTCGCGTTTTAACGGAGTGGTTGGAAATTCATGGTATAAAAAATTTATAATTGAACTATTTTAAGAGAACCTGGAGCATGGTAGATTTTGCTAAATAAATCAATCAGTTTTTGACAACAAAAATCCAATATAATGACAGCGTTTTGAGATCATTCTGTATTGCATATTTATGTAGTCAAGATCCATACCAAATTATAAAAATACACTGTCATAAATTTTTTAATAATTCAGGCTATCCTGATGAAAACTTATATACCATTCCTTCTATTACCAAAAGGGTAGCATCTAACGAAAGTTTACTTTAACTAAGAGTATATTTATCGAGCAAGATTCATGCCAAATTATGAAAAGACATTGTCATAATTTTTTCAACATCTCAGACTATCCTGCTGAAAACTTATATGACATTCCTTCTGTTAACAAAATGGTACTTGGAATGATCAAAGACGAAAATAGATCCATCATAACAGATGGAAGCCTTTAATGAAAATTTGATTCAACTAAGATGATGGTCACATAAACAGATTTTTTTAATATTCTAATACATTTTATACTTAATTATAATATAAGCAAGAACTGCAGAACTTTTTTATTTTATGCCTTCTATTTAACAAAAATATCTTGTTTGTATACTGACTGTAAAATAAAACTTAATACTTATTTACAGACCTTTTCAGTTTAATTTTTGTTTATTAATACTCCGAATGAATTAAATAAACACGAAACAAAATTAATTAACGTCGATTCTATCAAATCCTCGACATGCGGGTCCTTTGAAATTTGTAAAAAGGATACTGGACTAGGTAGAATATTTTTGCCTGACCATTGCTACTGTAATTTAATTATGATAATTTTTTATGTTTGATGTTTATTTAAATAAATAAATATACTTTCAAATCGAAAAAAAAACTAATAGAGGATGAAAAATATTTACTTTCGTAATTAAAAATTAGTTAAATCAAAATCTACTTTTACACTTACTTTTTTTTGCGTAATATATCGAATTTGATAATTATTTAACGTTAAGTGCAAAAATATAATGTCACAAAAGAATAAAAATCAATATTTATTTTTAATTTGATATACAGTATATCATAATCTTATAATATTTATCATCAAATCATATTTTTCTACATGTCTTACAGAAAAAAACAATAAGAAATGGCTAAATCATGTGATAAAAATTCTTTAGACGTGAAGAAGAAAAAACTAAAGTATGCATCGATTACACCATAAAAAAAATAAAAAAAAATCTGAAGAAATGGAGTTCAGTTTGCACTTATTTCATTAACACAAATTTACTAGATCCAAGCATCAAGAATTTAAATAATTAATAATAGTTGTTTATAAAACGGTAAAACCATTGTAAAATTTAAAAGACAATTCTATATATCCTCTTACTATTGTAGAATAAGAGCCTATGCATTTGATATAGGATCAAGTTATCCTATTATATGTTGTATTCATGTAAAAATAATCTTAAGAAGTTACATAAAATTTTAAATGAAGTTATTATCTAAACGACCGTTGGCCATACATACGCGATCTGAACGAATAATAAAAATAAAACCAAAAACAAATCCAATTCATATCAAAGAGCATATACATCAAGAGAGAATAAAGGACCCGATCATAAATTATAAAAGTTATCATTACGAAACGAGGCTATCACAAACTCAATTCGGTATAAATATAGATTCGGGGGACCACCAAGGCATTAAAAACAACGCGGCCCGATACGTCCCAACCTGCGATGGAATATTGCTTCTCGGTGTTTTGACAAATTGTTCGTATTCTGGCGTGTCAGAGCATTAGTCACTCCTGCATTTCTGGTCGTGGCTATTAATCACTTTTTTTATAATTCGCCGGATTATTCTATGCATGTCAGTTGACTTTTTAGAGTTTTTTAAGAGTTAATGTGTGTTAAATTAATTGATTTATTGGTGATGGAAATGATAATTGTATTCGAGGTTACAAAAAAATTAATGTATCGATTAAATCGACTGGAAATATTGATGGTAGGATAAAAAAGGGAGATTTTATTTTTGGTGTAAATACAGAATATGTACCAGTTTAAAATATCATATTTCAGTTAGTTACAATTTTGTATTTATTATTTATTCAATATATATCAAGAGATATTTGACAAAATTTATTTTTGTATCTTAAATCTTTTTTTTTTCTGGTACGCACTATATATATATAGTTATTAATTAATGAGTAAAAATTCAATTTTAAATTAACATTAATCTTTCTTCCGCGAATTTATATCCAAATGCCGCAAAGTACCGTTTTCGAAAAGCGAATTACATCATAAATCATTTATACTTTGTTAAAATACATGATTAATTAGAGACTATACAAACACAAACTCAGGTTTTGCAATCAGGGTAAATACAACAAAATTATTCATTAGCAATTTTAGACTGAATAAATATTTTGATATGTGGATTCATAACTCAACATTAATATCAACTGGATTTAGTTTGAAAAAGTCGAAAATACAAAAATTAAATAAATATCTGCTGTGATTCGGTTTATATACCCTTGAACAGTATATTCGTTAAAATTTACATTTTCAACCAAACTATTTACATTTATAATAAAAATAAGGACAGCTTAATTTTCAAATATTAAAATATATAAAGTTACTTGTTTAAACATATTTATTATTATGTTAAATAATATACGTAATATTTTATATGTACGTACTTCTATAATCTCCTTCGATGTATTATTAATAATTCGAATCGAATTCAATATTGCTTTTAGTAATCTGTATTTGTTTCTCAACAAGTGGGCTCTCCCACAGCACTTAGGCCTCATTAGGCCCATTGTACATCCTCCTAAGTAATTGAGGACTTAACTTGTCACTCAGCTTACAGATTTTATTCAGTAATCCTTAATTACGTTCATCATGACCGATGTCGTTAGTCCAATGAATGAGCCAGGTCCAAATAGTTATTGGTAGGATGCCTTCTTGGCTAATGAGTCGGCGAGACGGTCACCTTTTAATTTTACGTTCTGCGATAGAAATTTTCAACCAAAAAAGTTTTATTTAATTTATTACAGAAATTAATATCCTAACCTAATACACTCATCTGCGTCCATTTTACAATCACGATCACGACGAATTCTGTTACTTGTTTTCTTTATATAATACAATCAGTTTCCAATAATCAAATTCACGAATGTTGGTATATTTGGCTGTCACTATTCTAGATATCATTCACCATAAAGTCCTACCATTCCTTTACTATTACCACGAGTTTTATCATAAATCATCAGCATGAATTGAAAATAGACAGGTTCAACATTTTTCTTATTTTTTTTTATTTTAACTTAAATCGAGAGATTTTGTTATTTAAAAACGATCACAAAAAATTTGAGCCCAAAATAGTAATATTTACGTCTGCTGTAAGCATTTTAAAATCAAGGATCGGCGAGAGGCTGGAAAACGTACCTGTGCGCGAGACTGGACCGTGTGACGTCAGTAGCCATGAACGCTTCGCCCCTTGCCCGCTGCTGCACTATATTCACGGTACACACACGTTTTACAGGGTTACCGTTTTTATTAAATTTCTAAGTACAATATTTGAGTACTTTTTTAATATTTTCACAGAATTAAAAGTATGTTTTATTAATATCAATGGGATAAATAACAAATACCCCTACTTATTCATTTCATAAACACGCACAAATTAGATATAGTTCTTCTAGTCAATGATTAAACTTTAAGGGGTACACGGTTCACAGGGAAGACAGGGAGGACCAAAATGGGGGGGACGTAGATGTCATTATAAAAAATGCATCCCTCACACAAAAATTGATAACACAATAAGCAAAATTGAGCATTTCATTATTAAATTTAGAAATAACTTACATCTAATTGGTATATATAACAAACCTCTATATAAATTCAACAACATAGATTTAGACAAACTCACATCTGTAGCCAACAAAATCTTGTTGCTGGGAGACTTTAGGACCAGGCATCTGGACTTAGGTTGTAGACAGACCAATAGAAACGGAAACACATTGAGAGATTTTGCCGATGGGGAAAACATCGTGGTCTACAATACGGATGAACCGACGCACTTTCCTTTTAATGGGTCGACTAAAAGCACGATAGACAGCGGTCTCAAAAAATGTCAGTAACCTTTCAGATCTAAGAACAAGTAAGAAGCTGACGTCCGACCACGACCTGGTGTTTTCTTTGAGCTGACGGGATGGGAATCAGACAGACATACACAAAAAATATATGTAGTATACGACTATCGGACGGCAAACTAGCAACAAATTCTAAACGAGACAGATATACACACAGACACGACAATTATAATTGGAGAGATTGACATCTTAGGAGACGAGGTAAAGAAATGCATAAAATGCATACAAAACAGTGCCATAAAGACAAAGAAAATAAAACACATAAACGATGACCTACTAGACATCATCAAGACAATGATAGAAGTCAAAAATAAACAATGGTCCACTTGGCAGAGGACAAGAAACGCACGAGACAGGGAATTAATGTTAGCCATGGGAAGGGACATTATACACCTAATCAAAGAACATAAGAACGAGGCTGTTGGGAAATATAACCCATACGGACAAATCGATCTGAAAGGTTACGAAAAAACCTATTCCCACATTATTGACTACCTTGCAACGGCACTTCGGTCGTTACGTGTCACTTTGGCCCCTTGGTCCAGGTTTCGGATTGCCTCGGGCGCCACCTTCCGTTTAGAGTGTGAAGGCCACTGCGCGGGCAGCGTCAGTGGAGAAAGAAAATACTCCAGGGGTCGTTATGGTATCGACCAAAATCACTTTACTTGCCCTGCTGGGTTTGAGTACCTGGGTATTAGCTGCTGGGATGTTAAAACTCAAAACAAATATTAATAAATAAAACTTTTATTTTTACCAATAAAATCCGGTTTTTAAAGGTGTATAACGGTGATGTGTCGGACAGTACAGACACGGCTTTGCTGGAGTAATGACGGATGACGGTCCTGGACTCCGGTACAACTTGAACTTGGCTTCAGCTTGACCTATCTCTAAAGGTCGACGGACTGCACTGCTGCTCGAATTGGGACGGCCACAGCAAATCTGATTTCTGGCTGTCTCTCGCAGCTACCGACAACGGTTTGAATTGCCCTAATCGATACGAACTGCGGCGTCTAAGAAGCAGAGACGAAAGTGTCTCCATCTGCCTGGCGAAGGTTCAACTGGAACGACTGGCCTTTTATTCACAATTTTAAGTTAATTGTACTCCAGTGCCGTGCGCGATTTAATTTATATATTTTAAATAATACGGAAAAAGTAACTTTGTTACAACCTAAACTAGCCTGTGTATTAAAAGAAAATAAAAAAAATATTTAATAACGTACAAAAGTAAAATATAACGATAAAAACAAAAAAAAAGGATATGCTTTGTGCGGGATTCGATCCCGGACCTATCGCACCACTAACCAGCACTATTCCACGCTGCTACTAGAGCTCATACTTACGTTTGTTGAAACTTATTATTTAAGCGAATCACGTGTCACGTTTGGATGATACAAAACATTTTTTCTGCGATGAGACACTCATCTTAAATATACCATTGATACATAGCAATAAAATATAGTTTTAAATTCAAATCTGAAAAATCTACTGAATTTTACAGCGGACGTAAATATTATTATTTTGCGCTCAATTTTTTTTTGATTGTTTTTAAATAACAAAATCTCTCTCTTTCAGTTAAAAAACAAAAATGTCGAACCTGTCTATTGCAATTATTAAAAGTCAAATTTTATTTCTATCGCCCACAATGTAAATAATCACTAATTTCTTATCAGTAACGAAGAATGTAACATGTATAAAGCGATTTTGCCATTTTTTAGTAATACATTTTATTTTAAAATATTTAGTTTTATTATTTATATTAACGGATGACTTAAAAAAAATTGTATAAAATTTTCTAGTTTGAAATAATGTTTTTAATAAGCGTCCTATTTTCACGGACATCCTGTAGAATAATCATGAAATACATTTAAAGGAATCAATTAAAAAAAATGAAAAATGTAATAAAAACACCCTGTGTTCAAAATAATAGATTTGTTAATGCTTTAGGTAAGATGCTGAGAGCAGCAGTTTGGAACAAAAAAACATTTTTTGGATATCCAAATCTCACCGAATACGGTTGTGGATATCATAAAAATTTCTAGGATTCTTATCATGTTTTGACTAGAGTAGGTGTGTATTATTTTATTGGTTCCTATCACCACGAACCCAATTTATCAGTATCTATCAAAATCTCACCGAATACAGTTATACATCCTTTATTTGCTCCTAGCTTCGCAATCCAAATGATCTAAGGATTTTATTAGTTTTCAATTAATTAGGTGTGTCTTTTCATCAATTCGTAACTGCAGCGGTTGGATATACTAGTGACGTTTTAGCCAATCACGCTTTAGTCAATCAACACATTTGTAACTTTTAATCAGTTAATCAACTCAATAAATGCTTTTGAGCATTGCTGACGATTCAGTTAATTAACAGAGTAAATACATTAAAAGAATCAATATAGTCGGTTTAAGTAGTTCCTTTAAAATCACTTTAGATGATTTTAACATACCAAATCAGATTACTATATTAGCTTAATATATAAATTTTTTACCTTTATTTAAATACCCGTGTAAAATTTAACAAATTCCCATCCATTGTGAGGGTATACATCAAACGAGATGATCCCTATAAATGTCCGTTTTCGTAGCTTGGTTCGGTAAATAGTTTACAGTTACCACATAATCCGCGGTATACGGTCGACGCATTAAAATCGGTCAAAGTTTGTGAAGCTTTTGTCCCTCGGGTATCACCTTATTCGGTCAAATTTTATGAATTCTGTTTTAAGATAGGTATGGCTTGTTGAAACTATTGTGGAAGAGTTAGTATTTTTGTTTTATATTAGTTTTAGATTAGAAGTTTGGAGATATTTTCATAAAAAAATAAATAATTATAAGCTATTTTCTAACAATCCTGCTGCACATCGTAGTATATGCATTGTGGAGAAAATCAAATTTAAATTATAGAGACGCTCAAACGGTGTTGCACCGTTTCATGACTTTAGCCTATTGAGCGAACACTTTTTATGTTCTGAAAAACTGGAAAAAATGTTCCTATGTAAAAGTTTGTATAGCAGATACCGGTTCAATCCAGTTCAAATTCAATAGAGATCTTTCCTAACTAGTAAAGTGAAAACCAGAACCGTATTTTTGGATATATTTATAGCGCATTCGCACTTCTTAAATAGCGAGAAACAGTACATTGTTAATCAGAATAATCTGGTTCCTATGACAACGCCACCCCATCTTGAAAACCGTTAATCCTGACCTATTCACAGTTTTCCGAGCACGTTTGATCAAAGTGGGAATAAAGAAAAATAATTAACTCTAATGTAAGTAACGAAATATATATCATTCAAAAGAAGATAAAAATTGAACGTAAAGAAAATAGGGTCTTTGGGGGATGCTCTCTTAACTTACCTCAATACTGTACACCGTTTTATTTAATTCATCATTGAGTTTGAGTGTAATTTTACAATATCTTTTCTTGACTTATTATTTAAACGAAACCATATTTGTTCCCATCTAGAATTTGAAATCTCTAGAAAACTTATCACTCTTTTTCTAAATTTTACCAATTTAGGTTAAGTCTTCATTAAAACTAAATCGCATTAAAAAAAAAATTAGTTTCAGTTTTGGGCTTTTCACTATTTCAGAATTCAAACTTAAAATTTTACAATAAAAAACATTTTGCCGAAAATGTAAAGTATATCACTAAATTTATTTTTTCGTGCTCTTTGCAAATACAGAATCTATTTTGGAAAAATCTGATATACATTTTTTTTATTGTAAATTTGTAATTGTAAATTTATTCATCGATTGGGCACTTTAAACAAAATATGCACGTCAAATTTCATAAAAATATACAGTGTGGTTAGAAAACACCATGTAGCTTGATTATTAAAGTATATAAGTAGGGGGTTTTTGAGATCGTCTAAGTGTCCCCTATCTGCAGTTAACGTATGTCACTTTCCCAATGAAACACCCTGTATAAGCGCAACCTGTTTATATAACAATTATTTTTGCTATCCATTTTCGATTGCCTCCTTCTTAATGGTTTAACTTTCCTTCGGTTATTTTGACTATGACCTTGTGGTGAAATTTTATTCTCCCCTATTTAGGGTGGCATTCAAGATGTATCTTAACCTCCGATGCTGTTATAGACGTTTGGTCAATCTTGAGCCAGCCCCTAACGAGTTACCACTTTTAAATTTTTTATATACTTACATTTTTCCGTTATAGTTTTAATTTTATAAAATATTTTCACGTACCATATGTTTTTTAACCTTCCTTATCCTTAATGGGTGTCACATGATATGGTTTTTTAAGTTCTTTAAATAATTTAAAATAATGGTAAGTTTAAACATTTTTTGACTTTATTACACTTTACTTCTTGAAGGATTATACACATAAGCCTGATGATGGTGTTTAACCGAAACTAGTTGCCTTTCTAAGAGATACATTCTTATGGTATCTCACTTTATTCTATATTTCTTATAATGAAAATATAATTGTTTTCAAAATTTTAAAAGAAAAATTGTGGATTGTGAAGAAAAATAAAGATTATCAAAATGTAGTTTTAATTACTATTGATTTGAATTTTATTGGTAAAATTTTTAATTGTGCTAAATATTTCAGAATAATTTAATTTAACAAAACTAATTTTTTAAAAAAATTTTATTATCATATCATGTACTATTTAAATTATTTATAACATAAAACAAATTATAATTTTAACATCATTATGTTAGTAAAAGCCCATTAATTGTTTGTATTGTTATGAATAATAGTTGAACATTGTTAACATAACATTAGGTTTGTCCTTTTCTTCGACTTTTGTTCGAGTCCCTTTTTCCCCATTGTGTCCCATTTTCAGCTCGAACGAATCGTGTAAAAGTTCCTTTCTCATATACCCATATTGTGTACAACAAAGGACTTCAAACGTTGCCATGGTATGATTTTCTAGTTCTAGGAAATATGCGATTTTGCTTAGCGTTGCATATAAAAATTTTATACAGTTTTAGAAAAAAAATTTCTACTCTGATATTTTTATTTTGGGTTTAATTTTTATTAGATTATTATTTAATGCATTTCTAAACAATTTAAATAAACATAAAACATTTCATTTGGAAAATGAAATCGATGTAAAATTGTAGATTCGATTTCATGGGAAAATGGCAATTTTTTTTTTGTAAACGTGTAAACGTTCAATAAATACGTTAATAGACACTTATTATTTCATTTTTTCTATATCGAGAATATATTTGAATAAATGAAAATAGTAGATAGTCTATACCGATCCTACCACAACTATAGGGAATTAGAGAGAGAGGTAGAGGAAATTCAGTGTGTCAGAAAGAGAAAACGCTTTGAGTTGGCTCTGGTCTTCAGGTACTTCAACTCCGTCAGCTCTGGTCTTCAGGTACTTCAGCTTCATCAGCGCTCTCTCTTTCTGATACTCTGAATTTCCTACATCTCTCTCTAACACGTTAAATTCCCTATAGTTGCGGTCGGAGTGGTGTTGAGTATCTACATCAGAAAAATAGAAAGCGACGCTACGGCAATGAAGTGTAAGAGAGAGAGAGCGGGTAGAAAAAATAAAACTGAAATCAAAGTGAAATATGAAAATAAGGCTTTTATAGTGGGAAGAGCCTAAATATTTAAAAAAATGAAACAAGTTTAGGAGGAATTATTTTTAAAATATAATAGGATAAGTGTTGGTTATATTAAATTTGCCATATACTTTATTATTTTTTTTTATTGCGAATTCCTCGATATACGTTTCGAAGATAATATATGTATGTTAGGGATTTATACAGGCTTCGAAATTCTTCATTAATGAATTTAATTCGAGAGATACGTAATCCACGGATTACTTTTTCCTCCGGCAGCAAAATCCAGGACTTATACGAAAATACGCATATTTTTAGCTTTTTTCAAAGCGAATACGTTACGCAAAATATATAATCTAAGCTTTGCATCAAGGCCATATGATTTTATCTAGTTCACTAGATATGCGTTTTTTATTTTTCTAAGAAAAAATTCCTATGAAATGCAAAAATTATATATTTTAAAAAAAAATTATTTAATTATGACATAGATGATTTGAGGATTAATAATTGGCAAATGTATCTAAATAAGTTGTATAATATAATTTTTTTACAAAAAAAATTTTTTTTTACTCAATGCGCATTTTTTAAATCTGTCCACAATACAAGTCATTAAGTAAAATGATTTACAGTTAGCATAATAAAATGTTGTCCAGTAGATAGTCTACAGGAATACTACCACAACTATAGGGAAATCAAAGTGTTAGAGAGAGAGAGAGAGAGGTATAGGAAATTTAGCATGTCAGAAAGATAGACCGCGACGTTTTTTAACGTTCAGTATTTGGAAGCGTTAAGAACGTTCGAAACGTCACATTTTACGACGTTTTAAACGTTTTTTAACGCTTAGAATTTTGATTAGAAAAATACGTCAAGAAGGCCATAATTCATCGATTTTGAGTTTTGACATGTTATTTTTACATGTTTCCTTAAATACATGTATTTGAGGCAAAAAGTAAAAGTTTACTCACAACAAAAAGTAAATGTTAAAATAATGAACAAAGAACTAGTAACCGATAAAATTGTGCACTGGTTAATTAAAACGTTTTTTATTTCTGTTTTTTCAATTTTTATCACTTTATGTGTATTACCCTATTTTTTATTACCTATGAGTTGTTATAAATTTACGCTTGATCAATATTCGCCTTATGGCGAAGATAAAATTTCTGGGAGCGACTTTTTCGTATTTTTACAAAAAAAAATACAATGTGAATCTACTTGTATGTGATATTTTTATATGAATAATTTGTTAGTCAATTCAAGACAATGTTTAACTCTACTAATTGTAATTTTTTTAGCAAATTATAGCATATTTAAAAAATCTAAAAAGCCGTATGACTGTTTTGGCAATTTCTACCGATTTTTAGCAACAATTTCTATCTTAATGGTTATTTTTTTAACAATGTATAGCATTTAAAAAAATTAAAATCAATGTATGGTAGTCTGTTAGGAATTCTCAGAAATTTCTACCGTTTTTTAGCGACTTCTACTGTTTCTTATAAATTTCTACAGACTTTTGGCAATTTCTAGCGATTTTTTAGCAATTTCTATGAATTTTCAGAAATGCTCAGCGATTTTAGTTTTTAATCACATTAGCGTGGTTTTAATGATGACTATTAATTTTTTAGCAATTTTTAACTAATTTCTGCCATTGCTACAGAGTTTCAGGAATTCTCACTGGGTGTTAGCATGTTTTTAACCACATTAGCGTGTTTTTACTAAAAATTATTACTTTTTAGCAATTTATAGCAAATTTTCTACCATTGCTGCCGATTTTCAGCAATTTCTATCGATTTTCAGGAATTCTCACCGGGTTTTAGCATGTTTTTAACCATAATAACGTATTTTTACTGATAGTTATTAGTTTTTAGCAATCTATAACAAATTTCTGCCATTGCTACCGATTTTCAGCAATTTCTATCGATTTTCAGGAATTCCCACCGGGTTTTAGCATGTTTTTAACCACATTAGCGTGTTTTTACTAAAAATTATTACTTTTTAGCAATTTATAGCAAATTTTCTACCATTGCTGCCGATTTTCAGCAATTTCTATCGATTTTCAGGAATTCTCACCGGGTTTAACTGATGATTGTTATTTTTTAGCAATGTATAGCAAAGTTTCAGCAGTTTCTACTGAACTTTTAACAATTTCTATGACCTACTTATTAAATTATATTTTCAGTATTTTTCATTTTATTAAAAAAAATAACTTACGACAAAAAAATGTGTACTAATGTGTTAATTATAATTTTCAGGAGTAGAAAAAAATTCTGTATGTGCTTATGATAATTTTCAGGAGTAGAAAATTATATAATGAAAAAAAACTGTATGTGTTTATTATAATTTTCAGGAATAGAAAAAAATTGTGGATGTGTTAATTATAATTTTCAGGAATAGAAAAAAAAATTATATGTGTTTATTATAATTTTCAGGAGTAGAAAATTAAATAACGAAAAAAAATTGGGTATGTGTTAATTATAATTTTCAGAAGTAGAAAAAAAATTGTATATGTGTTTATTATAATTTTCAGGAGTAGAAAATTAAATAACGAAAAAAAATTGGGTATGTGTTAATTATAATTTTCAGAAGTAGAAAAAAAATTGTATATGTGTTTATTATAATTTTCAGGAGTAGAAAATTAAATAACGAAAAAAAATTGTGTATGTGTTAATTATAATTTTCAGAAATAGAAAAAAAAAATTGTATGTGTTTATTATAATTTTCAGGAATAGAAAAAAACTGTGTATGTGTTAATTATAATTTTCAGGAATAGAAAAAAAAATTGTATGTGTTTATTATAATTTTCAGGAATAGATAAAAACTGTGTATGTGTTAATTATAATTTTCAGGAATAGAAAAAAAATGGTACGTGTCTATAATAATTTTCAGGAGTAGAAAAAATTATGTACGAGTGAACTATTATTTTCAGGAATAGACAAAAAATTGTATGTGTTTATTATAATTTTCAGGAGTAGAAAATTAAATAATGAAAAAAAATTGTGTATGTGTTAATTATAATTTTCAGGAGTAGAAAAAAAATTATGTATGTGTTAATTATAATTTTCAGCAATAGAAAAAACAATTTATATATGTTTATTATAATTTTCAGGAATAGAAAAAAATTGTGTATGTGTTAATTATAATTTTCAGGAATAGAAAAAAAATTGTATGTGTTTATTATAATTTTCAGGAGTAGAAAATTAAATAATGAAAAAAAATGTGTATGTGTTAATTATAATTTTCAGGAATAGAAAAAAAATTGTATGTGTTTATTATAATTTTCAGGAATAGAAAAAAACTGTGTATGTGTTAATTATAATTTTCAGGAATAGGAAAAAAAATTGTACGTGTTTATAATAATTTTCAGGAGTAGAAAAAATTATGTACGTGTGAATTATTATTTTCAGAAATAGAAAAAAAAATTGTATGTGTTTATTATAATTTTCAGGAGTAGAAAATTAAATAATGAAAAAAAATATGTATGTGTTAATTACAATTTTCAGGAATAGAAAAAAAAATTGTATGTGTTTATTATAATTTTCAGGAATAGAAAAAAAAATAAGTTAATTTGTATAATATAAGAATTATTTCTGACTTCCAATCAAAAAATCTAGAAAAAAAATTGTATGTGTTTATTATAATTTTCAGGAGTAGAAAAAATTATGTACGTGTGAATTATAATTTTCAGGAATAGAAAAAAAAATTGTATGTGTTTATTATAATTTTCAGGAGTATAAAATTAAATAACGAAAAAAAATTGTGTATGTGTTAATTATAATTTTCAGAAGTAGAAAAAAAATTGTATGTGTTTATTATAATTTTCAGGAGTAGAAAATTAAATAACGAAAAAAAAATGTGTATGTGTTAATTATACTTTTTAGAAGTAGATAAAAAATTATGTATGTGTTTATTATAATTTTCAGGAGTAGAAAAAAATTGTGTATGTGTGAATTATAATTTTCAGGAAGAGAAAAAAATTTGTATGAGTTATAATTTTCAAAAGTAGAAAAAAATTTTGTATGTGTTAATTATAATTTTCAGGAATAGAAAAAAGGTGTGAAAATAAAATAAAAAAAGTCATAATAAAAATTTCACAAGAAAAAAAAAACAAAAATATAAAGCTCAAAGACTAAATTATCTTAGACTTATTCTTATTAATAAATTTAAATCTTTTCTGTCAAGACGCTAATTACGGATAAAAGAAAACTCTCCGTCGCTTCATTTTTATGGATTCCTTAAGACGACCATTTTGCCCGTAGCCGAATGGAAATTTTGGGATGGTCCCGGAAAAATGGTGGCTCTTTTACCGAAAAGCAGAGGATTACGAAGATTAGCACGAGAAACACGAAATGAGAAAATGGTCCTTTTAGAAGAAAATTGTTATTGGCTCCGTATTATGGAAGTGGTATTTTGTTATTAAGTCAGAAAAAATCCAGGCTACATCAAATTTACATTCAAATGATGGAAAAAATTAGGGTTTTTTATATACTATTTTGATTCTATGATTAATATATAAGAGGGTTATATTGACTGTACTTAGAATATTAAATAACGTGGAAAAATATTTCAACCATTGATATTTGAAGAAAAATATTCAGGTATAGGTAATATTATTTTTATGGCTTTTTTTACTAATAATTTGTCATTTTTATATGGAACGTTCAAACATTTTTCTACGAACGCATAACATTCTTAACACCATCAACGTTTTCTTTTTTATCGAGATATTATTAGTTCAATTTGCCGGTATATTAGAGTGCGGTTTTCGCCTTTTGCGCTGTCACGAAAATATGTGCAGACGTATAAAATCTCAAGAGCAAAGACGAGAAAAAAACAAGTCAATAAAAAACGCCGTAAACGCTGGCAAAGCAAATTTCTCTAGTATTTTTTTTCCTGAAGCTTTTTTTTATATTTCCAAAGAGCGGCACCATAGGGAGTCTGCCTGATAAGAACCGAGGGAAGTTGTAAATCTTTATGCTCAGAATAAAATACATTTTCGAAGGACAAATATGTGGCAATTGGGAAAAGTTAAGCATGGGAATTCGTCACTTGACGATATATTAACAAAAATAGAGTTTCAGTTCAATTTTTTTATCAGACTCTAATCGCAACAAATTTTTTCCTTCACTCGTACACCATAATTAATCGATCTATGAAACAACTTTTATAATTGGTATCGGTTTTGAAGGGTGAGCAAAAAACAGACTCGATTTAGATTAATAATTGCACCAGGAGAATCAAATTCGTTTAGTTTTACACGGGAAGATAATTAAGATTATTTTAGCCCAATGGGCTTAGATCAAATACGATATAAGTAAGAAAAAATTTACAGGGCAATTGTTTGACCCAGTAAGATAAAGTAGGTGAAGAAATCACATTATTGCCCAAAAATTAATTATGTTGTTCTGTCAAATAGTTGTAGAAAATTTAATCCTCTATAATCATTATATAGTTAATATTGTTTGAAAATTAAGCAAAAACTGTGAAAAATTAGAATAGTGGCGCGATTTTTACATCTTTTGGACCATTTTAATTAAAAATAAGAGGTATATCTAAATGACGACTTATAGAGGGCTTAATTTCCAACAGTTAATGTATAAACAAGTTTTTCGTACGACGTGTAGATTATGGCCGGGAACACGCTCAACACGTAGATGCAGCGAAAAAACTCATTTCCACACCACCGCGGAATTAGTTTTTGGCGCCATTTTTCCGGGGTTTCCACAGTAGACCTAATGTTAAATCTGAAATATTATTTATATGTCCAACTATTTCCCCCGTGAAAGTATATTGTTAGATTTTACAAAAGCCAATTTTGGAGTTAGTTTTGATTGCTTTGCAATGAAATTATCATCAGCTGATTCTGACCAAATAAAACATAATTTTATAGCTCTCTCGTGTAATTACGCCAGCAATCTCTATGGATAATCACTGGATCTAAAGCTTTAAGCCGCTATTATTAACTATACCGGTTCTGGACCACTTCTTTCCAGTTCCATCCACCTAGCCGAAGAAGTAGCCACCTCTATCCGAAGAGAAGAGTACCCTTAGATGAGAAGAGACTAGCGGAGGCTCGTTTACCACCAAAACAAACCCAAATTATCATGCAACTACCCCAATCGGTCGTAATGAGTGCCCTTTTGTCAGACGAGGTCGACAACAATGACCAGAAGCGATAGTAGAAGAGGACGACTTTTTATGCCCTCCTGTATATTGCAAAACTCATCGCTTGATCTTTTCTTCTTTTCCTAACGAGAGCTGTTTAAAGATGTTTAAAGCTGTTTGAAAGCTATTCGAAAGCTGTTGGAGACCTGTTTGAAAGCTGTTCGAGACCTGTTTGAGACCTGTTTGAAAGCTGTTCGAGACCTGTTCAAACACTATTCCAGACTTGTTTGAGACCTGTTCGAAAGCTGTTCGAGTCCTGTTTGAGACATGTTCTAAAGCTGTTTGAGACATATTCTAAAGCTGTTCGAGACCTGTTTAAAGCTGTTCAAGAGCTATTTAAGGCTGTTCCAGATCTATTTGAGACTCGTTTAATGCTCTTCCAGACCTGTTCTTAAGGTGTTCGAGATCTGTTGGTGTTGTTGTTGTTTGTGAGATCGATGACGCAAACAGAGGGGCACAAAAAGTCATCCTTTATTTTATGGTCAATTTATCCTCCACCCGAAAGATGAAAACACTGATGCACGTTCTTGGTAAGCTCACCAAGCATTATAGTATAGTACGATTCAATTCATTCTCATCAATAATGAATAAAACAACTCTAAGTCATACCACAATAATTTTTTTTAATATAGACATAAAGTCAAATGGGAGACATGTTTTGGTCTATAAGACCATCATCAAGCCTATAAGAAGCAAAAAAGAGAAATCGTGAAGAAACATCAAATAGTTTTGTTTGACAATATTCGCAATACTAAATATGTGAATCTAGATGCAAAAAGGATTTAATTACAAGACCAATTTAAGTTGTACCCTTTTTATTAATATTATACTAAATATACAGGAGTTATTTATAACCAGAGTTACATTACAGAGCAGTTATCAAGTGTACAATTTTGATTGATTGTACCTTTCGTCAGGTTACAATATTTATCTTTTACCCAGGGAGCATTTCTTCATCGTCTGGAATCATGATGCTCTTTGCAGAATTGTTTAAGTGTGAGTGACTGTTTGTCATTAAGGTCAATGTCATAAGGCATAGGGCAGGTATGTCTTGTAGAATGTCCGTTAGTCCTTGTCGTGCTGGCAGTTAGCAGTCATGTATGATGTGTTTTTGGCCCGGTCCTCTGTAGCTTGCAGGCAGTCAGATACGTTAAATCTGTTATAGTAATTTTTAATGTGTCCGTGTTCCGTGAGTAATTGTACAGTTTATCCATAGTTCCTTCCAAAGCTCTAGTTGTTTTAGTTTATTGACTAGTTTGGTGGCTTTTTTGTCAGTATGTGTCTAATCGGGGTTGGCTCTGGTGTGTGCTATCTTTGTTAGTACGTGCATTCGTTTGATCCCTGGGTGTGGTCTTGTCTCGTGTAGAATCTGAATGTTGGTGTCTTGT
Source organism: Neocrepidodera transversa (assembly GCA_963243735.1). NCBI lineage: Eukaryota > Metazoa > Arthropoda > Insecta > Coleoptera > Chrysomelidae > Neocrepidodera > Neocrepidodera transversa. Next base: position 6,724,980 of record OY725347.1, on the reverse strand, counting down.
TTTTTATTGTTCATTATTAGTATTTGTATTTCGAGTGTGATGGTGTCTGTCGGTTTGTATTTCTTTGTCTTTTTAACTGCGTTAATATGTATCCCTGTTTTCATCTATGTATCAGAAAATACTGATCACCACAGACTTCAAATCAAGACTAAACCTTGTTCAATATCCTGAGAAGGAAAGAGCTAGATGGTGAAAATGGAAAAAAGAAATGGGCATCTTTAGTGTGGTATATTTGCGACCAACGTAAAGGTAATACATAGATAGAGTATTAACTTGTGACTTGGTAAGTATGTTTATCTAACTATAATCCCAACTAGTCGCCTAACTTTGCTCAATATGATATTATACGTTTGTGGTACGCAACTTTATTTTTATTTTATTTTAGAATTTTTATGCCACATGGATAACCTCTTGGAATTAAATTGAACATTTATAGAATGTTACCAGAATTTTAAAGTTAGTTAAATTAATACATAAATAAACTTAACCAAAACAATATGTATTAGTACTTTAGTTGCTTTGTTTTTGATTATATATGTACATTTTCCAAGTTAATATATATATGCTCTTATAACACTCCTATTCCCATATTCCCCTTTTGGATTAAAATCGTTTCCTATTCAACTTTTTGCCAGGCAAAGTTAATTTATTTTAATAGTTTGAGCGAGAACCTACTTATTCTAAAACAAACAAGTTTCGCATACTTTGTTGTTATTCTCGAACTACAAGTTAACACTTTGCATCTTGTTTCGTAGTTTTAAACTTTAATATATAATTTATTATGATTCTGGAATCGGAAAGTTTATTACGTCGCATAAAATCTCGCAGGATGCAAACATCCTGTTATTATAATTTTGAGCGAAACTCATTCTTTGTTCTTGAGTAATATGAAAATTTCAAGTGGTTCTTTTAATATAACATTAAAATACGTGGAAGCAATCATAACGTATAAATAAAGAAATTAAATTATTATAAATTTGTTAGAAAAAAAAATGTTATTAATGATGCAGCAATTGAAAAGTTCTTTTTTACAAATAATTTACATATTTTTTAAATCATCTTGTATTTTGTATTTTAAAATTTACAATAAAATAATCCTTTAAAAATGCCGAACAAACAAAGCTGGATTTCCGAAAATAAATAAGACGACTAAAAGAAGAAAGTATCCAAAAGAACTCCCGATAAAGCCAAGTCAAAAAAAAACTCTCCCACACATGTTCACTAATGTTCGGTTGTCACAAATGCCGCCTAGCCGTTTTCCCCTGAATGACGAATGATTTTCTTTCGCAAGATTTACATTTTTCGAAAAACAATTTGTTTCAGTTTTCGAACTCCCGAACAAACATCCAGACGACTCATCCTGAAAACATCAATTTTATTTAAGGCCCTTTTCCTTTCTCTCTAAACCACTTCAATTCCCTCAGGCGGTGAGCAATTCATTTCTGACTTCCGAATTTCCATTTCTCACCGAGAGAAATTCCAACTAAATGCGATTAAAACTCAGCGATGTATATATATGTGTGTGCGTCGTAGTAGTAACAAATATTTGGGGCGTAACTACCTTTAAATCGATTTGGGTTTAATGAGCAACTTAATCAAAACTACACGTAGGGTGTTATCCGTCTTCCCTGGAGCACTTGGCATTTGGCTTGTTGACTAATTTTTGCTGAACACGATAATATTGAATTTATAAATTATTACTAGAAATAATAATAAATTTGTTACTAAATTATTACAAATATCAGTTTTCCCTATCAATAAAATCCAGTGACACTACCCCTGAAAACAGCTAAACATCAACTAATGGAACATGAAGAAATTCACAGGATGTGAATTGTTATGATTCCTGCAAAATTCACTCATGCGACGTTCTACATAATCAACCAACTAAATAATCGTTTTAAAACAACTTAAACGTATTAATTATGTATCTGGTCGAGTATATCGAACTGTAACCATATCTACGTATGTTATTTCAATAAAAACTGTAATAGAAAGATAATTGCGGGATAGTGTTGATTTGGATGAATATAAGTTTTATAGTTACATGACTTTTTGTCTAAATTTTTTGATATAATAGTGTTCAAATGGAATTATGATGAAAATATAAAAATATTATTATAATATTAAACAAAAACATTATTGATAAAAAAATTATTTATTGGAATTTTTTTTTGTGATAAGACGAATAAATATTGACGAGATATGACAAGGGGGTGGGGGATCTAAAGGAATGTGATGTTCGCAGTTCACCAATTTTATTTTCATTTTTTTCTTATCTTGGTAGTTCTTAAATTTTTTTGATTACGATAGAAATTTTAGTTATGAGACAAAATTAAAATTTTTTATGTTTTAAAATTACCAATTTTTATATAAAAATAATGTACAATCTCTATTTTTTAAAAATTAAAACTTACTTTTTTATATAATCAGAGTTAACTTTTTTGTCCTTTTAAGTTATTAATTTTTTCACTGTGCATTGGACCAAATCACTGATATAGTTGAACAAAATATAAATTTGTTTTTGTTTTTTTTTTTGTATTATTGTATTTGAATTGTTTTTGAAAAATTGTAAATTAAAAATAAAAATATTATGAAAAAATCACGAATCATGGATAATTTTTTCATAAAATTACATTTTAAAGCTATGTCCTTAAGGGTTTATAAAATGTGTTTGCAAATAAGGGGATGAAGGGGTATTTATTAGCGTGACGAGATATGACAAGGGGTGGGGGATCTAAAGGAATGTGACATTCACAGTTCACCAATTTTATTTTTAATTTTTTCTTATCTTGGCAGTTTTTAAATTTTTTCTTTGCGATAGAAATTTTAACTTATGAGACAAAATTAAAATGTTAATTTTTTATTTTCATAAATTATCAACAGGTCAAAGATCTTCCAAATGAGCTTCAGGATTTCATCACGGACCGCCAAATAAGCCCACATCTGCCAACAACGTCACAACGAAGATCCCACCAACCATCGTCGTGCTTTCCTTTCTGGAAAGATCACCATGCAATACTTTATATAAAACATGTAAGCAGAACCTTAAGTTTAATAAAATATTTTATATTTCAGCAAAATATGCCGACTCACTAACCTTGAAAAAGATACCAATCCTATGACAAGGTTAAGGAAACAGACGCCAGATATGGAAATAATGTCGATGAGGGATTAATAAATTCTTTAAAGGGTTTTTAAAATTACTAATTAATTAACATTAGGACATTGCCCGCCACCTATTTATCAATTGTCTAATTTAACACATGATTTCGTAAAATTGTACCGAACGAGATATATTCATTTTTTGTTGGTTATTTCGAACAAAATGCATGTTTTTTAGTAACTTCTACTTCATAATGAGTGAATTAGCAAAAACCATGAAAACACGCAGTTTTTCTCCTGCTAAAATAAATTTTATAAACAAATTTATCCATCTGGTGATAAATTTTTCCATTTCTGGTATATTTTTTCTCTTCAGAAACATTTCTTCTATGTATATTTTTCACGTTTTGGATATAATCGTATTTACTAAGTATTTTATATTCAGCATGGTGTAAAATATATATTCTCTAGAACTTATTTTAACGAAAATCTTTAGATGCAACGTAGCGTTAGATAAGCTTGTTTTCAAAAGTTCAAAAACAATTGCATTTCGGAGTTTTAGAACGAATTTGCATTATTCGACGATCCGCCCGGTAACTGTTTCAGGGGAATTTTTAAATTAGTTTAGACTTTCATCCTCGTGTGTGATAAACTTTCCAGGAATTACTTAAATAAAAGTGGGGGATGGGATAGATTAAAATCTAACCGATAACTGGATAATAAAAAATAAAGTTAAATTAGTTAAATTTAAATAGAATGTGACAAATATTCTACTTTTCCTTTATATCTGAATATATGCTGTATTATTAACAAATTCATGTACATATTTTTATTTCCAGAAGTTAAATGTGTCATTCCATTTTTTTTTACTGAATGAAATGAAAAATGCAGCGCTCGATGCCTACACTGAAAGCACGCTTGGTTAAATGTTGCTATAAGGTAGTTGTAGAGTAATTTCGTTATAGCTGTGAAGTATTGATCAGTTCTTGGTGTAATGTACTGTCGAATGCCTTATTGATATCCAAGGATATCGACCAAGTTTATTGTTTCCTATTGAATACTTGGATTTGGTATTCTCAATCTTTGATTTTTCCGTATTAGATTTTAGCAAAAATACAGTCCACTATAAAAAATCTTACTCACAAAATATTTTAATTAACAATTTATTTACTACAACTGCAAAGAATGTTAAGTGGGCTTACCTTCACTTCATTTAAAACTTTTTATTACATTTTCCTTTAATGGCACATAAAGATCGTTGAAATAGAGCTATAACATTTATTTTTCACATGTTGGAAACTAAAAAAAAACATACACCTCAAACTTTTATACATCATCAAAAAAGTAATATATAGTGGAATGATAAAATATCTCATTCAACATACACTAATTACACCCGGATTTACTGTTTCTAGACTGGCATCGCAAAAAGGGCTATTTTAAAGGGAGGCTGGTATGTTGAGGTATCGTCCCAGTTTCCATAAAATAAAACCTAGCCATAGTCATTGGGGGTTGTTTTAAAAGTTTTAATTAGTTTTGCTTTTGTGGTTGTAAAAATTAAAATGAACCCAATGCGGACGGCGTTAATTAAAAATATATGTTTAAACTTTTTGATTGATTTTGTTTTTAATAAAAAAGGCACAGATTATTTTAATAGCTCAATGTTAGTTACTAATATTTTAAAAAACGTTAAAAAAAATAATAGTTTTATTATGTAATAGTTGTAACAGAAGTACGACATCTCGTGGATTTTCAGAAATTAAATGTTAGTAGATGAGCAAAGTCAGTTCGAGCGTACCCCTTATGGATAATAATAAGGGAAGTTTCATTTTGGTTAATTTTTTTCCATATCAAGGTCACGTTTCGATTCTCTTCTCGTGATGTCATCAGCGTGCGTAGTAAACCTGATCAGAAGCGGACCGAAAGCTGGTTAAACCTGATCAAAAGTGGATCGAGTCTTACCTGGCAGAGGCTGATGATGTCACGAGAAGCAAATCGGAACGTGACCTTGACATGGAAAAAAAATTAACAGAATAAACCCATTGCCCATATTATTTTTTATGAATGGGCTCGAACTGTCTTAGCTTATCTACTAATGTTATTGCTTTATAAGGACGGTAATTATAAATATTTTTATTGATTTTAAGGAAGTGAAAATAATTCTTTAAAATTATAAAAAAAATGTTAAATTTCTATTATATCAAATATCGAGTTCGGAGACTTTCATCAAGAAATATAAATCATTCCTACCATTTTTTTTTTGACAAGTCAAGTAGGTTTATTTATTTATAAAATATTCCACTTGATGAGTAAAATGATATATTACATCTATTTTTACTCTAATATAAAGTTAATATTTTTTTTCATAAAAAATTGAAGAGTTTGATCTTAACCTTCGTCAGGTACGTAGTCCCCTAGAGAATAAACATTGTGCCATTCAAAGGCATTATGACCCATTTCGACGAATTTTTATGTTTCGTTAAGAGGAAAAATGTAATAAAGTGGATTACAGTGTATTTACGATCAAAAATATTAAATATTTAATTGGTGTGATACTTTTAAAAATAGATATTCGCTATAAAGACAAAAATGTTTATTAAAAATAAAATTATAAAATATGGAATAGGTTTACTACCAGTATTTTGTATTCAATTTTAACAAAATTAAATTTGATTACTATTACAGTTATACAGGCTGTTTCATAGTTAACTGCAAATTTTAGATAGTTTAAGAGCAGGTGAAAAGCAGTAAACCATCAATTTTATCCAAAAAATATCTTAGAGCCGTTACACATGCGACTGACGGTCAGTACTGACGATCAGTCGATACCATTGATTCTATTTCGATTTTCACAAGAAGACCTATCGTCCGTCGACTGATTGGTCCGTTGGAGTATCCGTTGAGCCCTTGGCGGTACGCGTCAGTTCGGGCTATCGGCCTTATGAGTCTTTTCACATGCATACTGACTGATGATAGACAGTGTTACGCATTTTACATACAGTTTTATGTTTTTGTATAGTTGCATGCGTTTAAAATATGTTCTTCAGCGATTTTTGAATCGACATACAGATATTAATAAGTTTAGTGGAAAAAGAGAGGTGTATACGAGATCCACAACAAAGCTCTTTCTGTTTTTTTGTCTTTAAACTATTCGATTCGATTTTATTCATGTTTAAATTATATTGTTTTAATGTTATAATATGAGAACCAAATTATTATCGAGATCCGGATTGGATTTTTTAATTATAAATTTGGATGAAATGACTTGGTTTTAAGACTGGGTTTTAGGGGGAAAACTGACACTTTGAAAATACCTTCATCTTATCATTACTGGTTTTAACCTGCTTTTCACTGTTATATCATCATTTTGTTTATTGCAACACTATTTAATCTTGCCACTAACTTATCTTTGAACACTTCATTGAGCATAGCCCCAAATTTAAAATTAATGTCATTGTTTTCAAAATCGATTCGTTCCTTGAAGACAAATACCTAAATAGAAGTTTTATCATTTGGCTACAGCTGGTCGCATATTCCTTTTAATACTTCGTATGCCTGGTCCCCAATGACCGTTAGTAAAACTGCTACTTCTCTCTCTCTCTCCTGGAATATAATTAACCAGAAAATAGTACTTCATCCGTTCTTGATACGTTTGCCAATCAGTTCTTACTCTATATTCCTGTAGACTTATAATGGTACAAAGAATAATATTAACTTGCGTATGATTTGCCAAGCTAGCAGCTTGAAATTGTGTCTGGTAATTTCTAACGATACTATTTATTTTTTCTTGTATCCAATTTATGTGTAATATACTGAAGCTAGGAATGTAACAACAAACAATTACTATATTTATAAACATGTGTAATATAATTTTTCTTAGGTTAAGTATGAAACTTGTTTGAGGCAAAATGTAACAATGTCATACGTCATATGTTATCGAGTACCTCACGGTATTACACACTGATACTAAAGAACTCTTCGCAGTCCCAAAAAACATTGTCAGCTTAACACACAGAGATGTGTCCGGCATATCTGATGTCTCGTGTTAAATATGTGTCAGTATCTTAAGGGGGACCACACAGTGTACATAAATTTTAAATTAAATAATATAACCTCAAATTTTGCCATTATTACAATTATTTTACATCCAAACAATCTAGTAGTTTGATTAATATGTTTATTTAAATTTAAGATAATTTTTTTTATGATACCTTGCGAATTTTTTGTCATTTTTTTGTGATTTTCTTGATGTTTTTTACGATTATTCTGCTATTTTTGTGATAGTTTTCGATTTCTTGCGTTTTTTCCGTATCTTACAATTTTATTTCTCATTTTTTTCCCAATATTTTCTAAGTTCTTTATCTTTATCTTTAGGGTTGTTCCCAAAGCGAGTTCCTAACTCAGTATGTTCATAACAAGTAATGATAAAGAGTTAAATGGGCAATATTTAAATCATTGATATTAAAAACCCTCGTTAATAATATATTATTCAACGATAATGTAATAATAGCCATTAATACACGAGCATGTTGTATTATACGAAACGAGCTGCAAGTGAGTTTCTTATATAACATGCGAGTGTATTCATGTCCATTACATGAGAAATACTTTTTACTTACTTAATCCATATTGCCCATCTACCATTACGGGTGTAAGACTAAACACTTTTTCACAACATGTATTAATTAGTAACCTTTTTGAATATATTAATAAGTTAACCTTTTATCTTATCGATTTTAAATAATTTAAAATATTTTGACAGCTGTCAAATTAATCGTCAACTTCGCTAAAAAATAACTTGATTCTATTCGCTGCAAAAATTTGTACTATCAAAATGACCGCCTACTTTGCTAACAATAATTCGATTCTATTGGCTGAAAGAGCTGTATCATAATCAACAGCAGTTTTATAATGAATCTCATTATGGAACTGGTATTAGTCTTTTAATTAGCGTATTATAAAATAGGAGTAGAAAAATACATTTTCAATGGATGAACTATTTGAAATGATGTAATATAATACTTTAATCGGTAATAATTTTTAATTTATTCGAAGAATATAACACTTCATTCACCTCAAACATAAAACATTTTCTTTATTTAAATTCCCCTTAAACACCTCCTTTTTTCCAACATTCAGGTATTAAAAAGATATTGAAAAAAAAAATATTTCAAAAGGACACTTTTCTCGGCGATATTGGTATTTTCTTATTCTCGGTGAAGAAGAAAAAATAAAAAAGAGAGAGATGTTATTCAAAGCTCCAAGACCTTTCAATCTGGAAGTGATATAAGGTAATGTATCTCTTCGACTTGGAGGAGATACATTATTGTGATTGCTCTTTTCTCAAAATGTCATTCGACCTACTTGATGACGCCACTAGGTAGAGGGGCGATGTCGATGGGGCAAATCGATCGACGGATTTTTCTATTTAGGTCTTGAAGGATTATGTCTTTCGGAGATTGTTATTTTGTTTAAGGGTTTTATCGTTATTGATTCTTTTTATCAAAGGAGAGATAATAATAATGAGTTACTATTTTTTAAAATGGTATCATTGAATATAATATATTTTATTATGGATAACAAAAAAATATTACAAAGCATTTTTCTACGATCAAAAAAGCCTGTAAAGTATAACATATTTTTTATAATAAAATTTTATCTAATTTTATTAAGGGATGCATTACGTTGATAAGTACTAATATTAATAATTTTACAAAATCCATTTTACATTTATCTACCGAACCATATTCAAATCTCATCCTAACAAACCCTATATATTATCCGAGGTCGTACACCTCATAAAAATTCCTTCATTATAATGTGAATACACCACCAGAAGTGGTTTATGCATATCTCTACATTATTATGAGCTCCATAATATATCCTCCAAAATTAAATATCTCTCGAATTAGGTTAAAGAATAATACGCTTCGAGGATTCCCTCAGCCTTCATTTTGAAAGATATTCTTTTCGTAATAATGGCGTGCCTTAAGTTGGGGATGAATATTTTTTAAAGGAAAACACGTACAAGTAAATTAATTCCATTATGGTTTTATATTGGGTTCAGTGCCAACTTTAATATAATACTAAAAAAAGAGTGTATTGGAATTTGTAACAAACTTTCCCACTTGGTGTTTGTTTTTTTTTTATTCAAGATTTTGTTCGTTTTGATACAATAAGAACTGAATGTACTGTATATTTAATTCTGAATTAAGGGCGCCATCCATTTTAGTTTTGTTATAATGCCGGAAAATAAACGACAAAAAATCGAGTCACTACTGGTATATTTAGACATTGGCATATTTCGAAAAAACTACCAAGAAGAATTTTTTTTGGAATAGGTCAAATGTAACATATACAAATGATTCCTAAAAATCCCGATTTTATAAATTTAAAACTTTAAGCGAGGCGCAAACTAGAACCGCAGCGGGTGCGGTGGCTAACGCGGTCGCGATACGGTCAATCGCTTTAAATGTAAATATGAAATCAGCGCGATCTGGCAAACGCGCCCATCCACCTTGCAGCGAACTATCACGTACCACCTTGCGGTCTGAAATAAAATACTGCATGCACCAGTGTGTTTTTAAGTGATTTTCACTGGGCGTAAAGAGGGCCGGAGATCTACACCGTAAAAATTTTGAGATTTGCAACCCTGAAGACGTGATTTTAAACTTAATTTCAATGGAATTTCAATAGAATTTCAATGGAATTTCAATGGAATTTCAATGGAATTTCAATGGAATTTCAATGGAATTTCAATGGAATTTCAATGGAATTTCAATGGAATTTCAATGGAATTTCAATGGAATTTCAATGGAATTTCAATGGAATTTCAATTGAATTTCAATGGAAATTCAATGGAATTTCAATGGAATTTCAATAGAATTTCAATGGTTTCAATGGAATTTCAATTGAATATCAATGGAATTTTAAAATTTTTAACCCTGAAAACGCGTACAAGGTCCTCCTTCAGAAAAATGTTGTGATTTTTAACCCTCAAAATGTGATTTTAAACTTAATTTCTACGGAGTTTTAAAAAAATCAGTAAAGCGGGAGGACCTCGGGAAAATTCTGAGATTCATAACCCTGAAAACGAATTTTAAACTTCATTTCTATGGAATTTTGGTAAAAAAAAATTCAGAGACGGAGATTCGCCGGAAAAAATTTTGAGATTTTTAACCCTGAAAATGTGTCTGGGGTCCTGATAGCGTGTGCGGGGGTCCTCCTCCAGGAAAGTTATGAGATTTTTAACCCTGAAAGCGTGATTTTTAACTTAATTCGGTAACTTGAGAGGTTCCTGGTTCTTCCCCGGGAAAATTTTGATATTTTTAACCACGAAAATGTGTCCGGGCGTCCTCCTCCGGAAAAATTTTGAGATTTTTAACCCTGAAAACGTGATTTTAATCTCAATTTCTATGGAATTTTATTTAAAAAAATCAGTAAAGCGGGAGGTCTACGGTTCTTCCCCCGAAAAAATTTTGATACTTTTAACCCTGAAAATATGATTTTAAGATTAATTTCCATGGAATTTTGGTAAAACAAAAATTCAGGCCTCAGTTACTGGGAGACAAAATCTCGGTACTAAGCGACACTTGTGTCGCCCACTTAATATGTTATGTTACGCACTGGCATGCACCATTTGCCCGTTTAGTTCGCGCAGAAAAACTTATCGAAAAAGTGCGTGGACAACCCATTTTCTACGATACAAAAACATAAAAAACAAAGACAAAATATTGGACGTCATGGCTACTATATCTATCGGTGTGAAAACTGGTAAATAAAAAATTATTTTTATTTTTAGCCATTTTATTTTTTTAATTATCCAATTTTTTTTTTATTTTCCTCTTTTACTGCTTTTTGGTTCTGTTTCCATATTCCTATAGGCATCAATCTTTTTGTTTATACAGAGACATTACTTCTACGTATGTTCATCTACACCATAAGTCATCTTCTGTTACTTGTTCAAAGATTTTACGAAGCATTTTTCGTTTTCATCCATATTTCTATTTAACTCGCCACTGGTCTAATACCAGTTTGGCACATTTTTTGCATATCCCTGGACAAGAATGAAGATTTTGGGCAGCTAAAAAACGTGGCCTTGTACAAAACAACTGGAATTTTTGCGATCTTCTTTGTTATTTGTCAAAACACATTCCAATATATCGTCAGCAGAACGTCAATGAGTATGCAAGATTACTGAAAAAGCTTATCAGCAGCATTAATCTTCTCAGCAGACGGTTGAGAAAAATTATTCATCAGTTAAGAAAGTCAGCAACAAAAGAAGAAAATTCGGCAACCAGTTGATAGTAATTAGCAAGAAAACAAGAAGAAAAAACAAGAAGAAAAACAAAATAAACTACATCCACCACCATCTCTTATTTCTATAGAAAAAAGGCGGAATCGAGCATTGATGACACATTTAACGGATATGCAATAACTATTAAAAAAAAATTGAAAAAAAGCCAAGTAATTGTAAAATTTAAAATTTCACAATTAATTATCGAACAGAAATTGGCGCAACTAGAAGAAGACAAGCAACTTTTCTGTAACAGAAGTACTTCAACAGCTCTAAGCAGGCCAAAATCTGTATAATCATCACATATGCTTTTATACCACTTTCATATTCTAGTCTACGCTGCCAAAATAGAAACTCTCATACATATGATTCCCCACAGTCATATGGACAAGTACTAAATCACATAGAACACATTTTTTTTTTCCAGTATGTAACTATAATAAATATGTTAGGTATTTACTAAGTGCTACTGCCAGTCGCTCAGTTGGTTCTATGGGTCTTCTGTAATTTGTACATTTTTTTGATATACCTGCATTTATAAGATCCAATATTTCGTCAAAATGTTCCACAGTCATTCTAAAATAAACGAAAAATCTTTCTATGCCATCTCTCAGTTCTTGAAATTCTCATTTACTTTCTCGATCTAAGTTGATATCGTGAAACCAAATTATTCGTTTTTTTATCAACTTTTAACACTTACCTCTGCGGTTCCTGATCTGCGTCAACTAACAGGACGAGGAGTAAAGATAGTTGCTCTATTGTTCATCGGTGAAAAATTCTGAACTAATTTTAAAAAGTAATATTAAACGGTTTATATGGTTGCGCATTTGTTTATTAGCCATATGACCGCATCGCCACCGCGTTCGACACCACAACCGCTATCGCTCCAGTTTGCACATCACTTTATTTGTCACTTTCGGATTTGAAGAAACGAAATATTGAATGATCTTCTCGTATTTGCAAATAGAAACGACATATATCTAAAAAACACTATATGTTTTCAATAACAATAAATTTATTTAATAATAGAAATCTTCTTGACATTCAAATTTTAAATCAACATATATAAATTATATATGTTATTAAATTATTGAAACTAATTAACTACTTCATTCACTACATTCCGAAGCTTCCATAATTTAATTAAATAAAAGTTTAAATCAGGGACAGGTTATTCAATACTGGTAATTTATGAACCTTACTTATAATTTATTAAAGAGACCCAAACTTTTAGGGTTAATTTCTCCGTCATATTTAATAGAATTTATACGGTGAATGAATACTTGTGAAAAGTTTTCGGGACAGGTAGGAAGGTTTAGGTTTTTGATGTATTATTAATTTTAGAAATTATTTTATAAAGGGTTTAAATCAAATATACAATTATGTAGTGCGTCAGAGAAATAGGGAATCCATAAACAAAAGCGACTAGTCTGATAAATATTTTTTAGAATAACGTATAATTAAGTTACTATGAAAAAGGTCTCGGATAAGCCCAATACTGTTTTAAAGTGGGTGGTAATGTAATAAAAGAACGTTGGAGATAAAAAAGAAGAATTTTTTGGAATGAATGAAAGAAATAACATATTAACTTAAAAAAAATATAATAATGTACCTAAATTCAAATATCATATACATCGTGTTTTATTAAAAATGTGTAGAAAGATTATTTATGGAATTTGATTACGTAACTTTAAGGACCATTCAAACTGGTCCAGTTTTGACAGTTGACTTCGTCTGACGTCCATGTGCAATATCGCAACGTATATTCGGATAGCTCGACAAACTCATCATTGTGTGTCAATACAACATACGCGGTGATAAATTGCGTTCGCACAACGTTGCCACGTCTGGCACACTTACAATACCGAACCCCGACTGGAGAGTTATTAATGACTCTCGAGAGCAGAAATATTGCTTGTCTTCTCTCTGCATCAGCTGTCAATTACTGCTGTATCGGCTACTGGGATTATGTGTAGTGTGGCTATTTGACATCATTTTTAAATGAATTTTATTAAAGGGTGGATGATTTGAGATTTTTTAATTGCGTATTATCAGATTGATTTTTCAGGGAAATATTAGTAAAGTTCTTATAATTTTGACTGGTTTTAGACATGTTAAAATCTTGTTTTTTAACTTGAACCAGGAATTTTGTTATTGGACAAATTTGTCTGTACGATGAAAGTTTTTCGAGATATTACAAAATTCCAGGTCAAATGAATCTCCCGGTATATTGAAATATACACGGGAGCATCCATTCTTCCCCATGTAGACTCCTCATCACTTGGGATAGGTTTAATGCATCTATAGATAATAAAAAAGTATTTTTTTTGCTTAGAACTTCTTCTCTCTGCTTCTCTTCTATTGATTACTAGTCACCAATTCCCCTTATCAACTTATTCAACAATATATTTATTAACTAAATAATTAACCACATTTAGATAACTATGGATTTTTAACTGGACGTTTTTTATTTTAATATACAGGGTGTAACACATTTCCTTTTAAATTAACACCTGATCAGATAATAGATCTCCTACTTACTATACCATATTTAACTAAAATTCCTTTATATAAATATTGAGGTTGTAAAAAATTTTACCTCAATTTATTATAAAAAAAAATTGTTAGATTTATACTAATTGGCACATCAACGTCCTGAATATCTAGTTACAATTTTAATATCTCTATATTTTCTAACATTATCCATTGTTTTTCCAAAAATGAGGGGGTTATCCCACCCAACTTTCCGAACACTCCTAGTAAAGTAATTGTTTAATCGATTATTTTAGTTTTTCTGCATCAAAATACATTAATAAAATTAGTTTACAAAAATTAAAAAAAAAATTAATTTTTTCTTAAAATTTTTTTTAACTTTTTATAATTTTGTATAATTTCTATAAGTATTATTTTAAAATTATGAAATATTTCACACATAATTTACTTTTTGATCCCTTCCGTATGTACTATTTACTTTTTTCATTTGTTTTACTATTCTCGATAAAAGAAAAGAAAAAAATTAATTTTTTTTTATTTTGTTTAAAAGAATTACAATGTTAAATTCGAAGAGACTGAAATATTTTCTAAATTTAGAGTTTTATGTTACCTATCGAATGGTATAAATCCCATTTTAATAACTTTAATATTTTTAAATATTCAATTTTTTTTTTAATTATATTATATTTCAAAAAAAAAGTTATGAATTCTGCAATTTTTTGAATAAAATTCTGAAAAAATCATAATTATAGAGTTTTTTACTACAAATTTAATGGTATTTTTTTTTAATTTTTAATATTGTTATTAACCTTAAAAAAAATAAAACCTATTTTTGAATAATTTTAAAGTCAATAAATAATTAATATCTCATTCAATTATTTTCAAAATGGGAAACAGACCTTTTTTTAAGGTTTTCTGGATCAAAATCCATTAATAAAGTTAGTTTAGAAAACTAAAAAAAATCAAATTTTTAGTCAAAAATTCATGGGTAAATCCATTGAATTGTTTTAACTTTTTTCATTTTTTGCTCTAACTTTTACAAATACTATGTTAAAATTATGAAATAATTTACTCACATAGTACTTT